>WBMY01013733.1:157571-281705 GCA_013397315.1 Donacobius atricapilla
TTTTTTTTTGTTTTTCCAAAAGTGCTTCTCTGGAAAACAAACATAATGATCCTCATAGAATGGTTATGATTACTGATAAAAAGTATTTTAGCAATATGAACCTTTTGTCATTCGTTAGTTTTCCTTCACAGAACATAATCATCTCTGAGCTGACAGAACTTTCAGAAAGATAGTCTACCATATTTAAATGATCACCATTACCTTTGGTCCCCAGTAAAACTGCTCTTAATAAACATTAATTTCTCAGGATGACATTTGAGGGAGAGAGGGAATCTTGAGTCCATGGAGTGTTCTGGACAAGACAGACATGTTCTTTATGACAGTCATCCCCAGTATAGTTAACACAAAACCAAAGTATCTACCATCTTGCATGATTATGATAAAGGATTTTTTTGTTCTTTCCTCGGGAATTAGCTGACAGCAGTCTAGGATGGGTATGTGGGTCCTGCTTGTAGCAACTCCAAGTCAGTGTAATTTGAACATAGTTTCCAGGCAGGACATTAAATATAATGGAATTGTATGAAATACATAAAATCACAGAATGTCTTAGGGTGGAAGGGACCCTAATGATCATATAGTTCCAACCCTCTTTCCATGGGCAGCGACACCTTACACTAGAGCAGGTTGCTCAGAGCCCCATCCAGCCTGGCCTTGAACACCTCCAGAGATGAGACACCCACAACCTCCCAGGGCATCCTGTTCCAGTGCCTCACCACCCTCACATTTAAGAATTGCTTTCTTATATCTAACTCTTCTCTTTCCATTTGAAACCATCCCACCTTGTTCTGTCCTGTAAATGCTCTTGTAAATAGTCTTTCTTGTAGGCCCCTTCAGGGACTGAAAGGCCACAATTAGATCACCCTGAATCTTCATGAAATTAATTTAATGAATTATTTAGAATGGGTTCTTTGTTTAGTTGAAACAGCATTCTCTGCTCCTCTGACCCTTCAAGGAAGGTATGTCTGTTTCTTTCTAGAGACATCTGGACACTTTCTTTCAGCCTAGTCTAACTGATGCCTATATATGCTTCTCGTGATCTCCAGCAAACTTTCCAAGTGTAGTAATGTCATCTAGGCAATTCTGGAGTCCAGCCTGCCTCTTGAGAATCAAAAGTACCCTTTGCAAAATACATATATATACAGCATTTTTTTACATTTATTGGATTACTTATTCTATAAGGGCTTGGTTCTCACACAAAACCATGCAGAAATCCATTATCTTTAGAGAGAAATAAATGCAGGCATGCTGTGTCTACATGACAGGAATAGCAAATAAAGAGACACTGTCACACTGCCTCAATAGCTTGGTTTGTTGTGCACATGTGGGATTTTGGGAGATTGCTTTGGGGCTTTTTTCATCTGTGTAAAAAAAAATCATTAAAAGTGATGACTACAACTGTTCATGTTCAAAACAGAACACATTTTCCTGCCCACATCACATATATTGGATTGGGATCCATGATAATGGCAGAAGATAATGTCTATCCTTTCCCCAAAGGTTGCATTTCTCTTGTAGGATCACAGTAATTTTCAGGTTTTGTGTAGATTTTCATCAACAGCATAGTTTTCCCTGTATTTTAATAGGTTCTCAACCTTTTCGCTTTACAAATGTCAAATCGCTGCCAATTTCCTCAGCCTCTGCTCTGAACTCCAAACTTTTCCAAATCCAGTCAAGTTACAACAGTGACAATAGGTCTGATGCAAGCAATAAGCACTCCCTAATGCCTGGTGTTCCCGTAATCGTGTCATATGCCATGTTCTATGACCATTTTAGCCGTCAAGCGCACATGGGAGAATCACCTTCCTCGCAACAGTTCTCAGACCAGGTCTGTGTTCACAGAGCTTAAAGCAGTCAGCTGAGTCCTTCAGACAATGGAGGGGGAGGGAAAAATGAACATCAACGAAACAATATTTAACACCTGCAAAGAGTGAGCACAGAATACACGCTGGCTCCTGCTAGAAGACAATGTAAAGGCAGCCATTCTCATTCCTCAGAAAGCTCTGTTGCAAATGACCAGTTCGTTGTTTTCCAACCCTGACCCCACTGCTACAACAGATCGCAGGCACAGGTTGGAGGTGCACAAGCAGTACTGATGTCGAAGGCGGAGGGCTCTCAGCTCTATCCCCAGTTGCCCCCGGCCCATGGGAGGGAGGGAGCCCCAAGCCGCGGCGAGGCGAGGGCAGAGGAGGGCCGGGGCCCAGCAGCCCNCCTGCGGGCCACGCTTGTCCTACTGTTGCTTTTTCCCAGGTAGTCAGATTTTCCTGCGCACCAGCAGAGACGTTTCTTTGCCGGGTTTGGCATTGCTGGCCGAGCTTCTTTTGATGAAGCCTAGGGTATGGCTTTGGTCTTCAAGCTTCATATGAAGCTGCTGATCTACCAGCACCCCGCAAGTCCATCACGTCAGGGCTGCTGTCAATCCATTCTCTGCACAGCTTCTGTTTGTGCTTGGGATTGCCCCAGCCTAGGTGCAGGACCTTGCACTTGACCTTGAACTTCATGTGGTTCACCCAGACCCACCTCTCACGCAGACCCACCTCTCAAGCCTGTCAAGGTCACTCTGGTTGGCGCCCCTTATTCCAGCAAGTCAATTGCACCACACAGCCAGGTGATGCCAAGAAACTTGCTGGGAGTGCCTTCAATCCCACTGTCCTTGTCACCAGCAAAAGTGTTAAACAGCACTGCTCTCAATACCAATCCCTGAGGGCGCCCCTTGTCACTGGACTCCCCTTGGACATTGAGCCGTTGACTGCAACCCTCTGAGTACAATAATCTAGACAAGTTTTTATTCATTGAGTGGCCTATCCATGAAATCCATGTCTGTCCAGTTTAGAAACAAGAAAGTCATCCAAGACAGTGTCAGGTGCTTTGTACAGGTCCAGGTAGATTATGTTGGTTGCTTTTCCCTTTCCCACCAGTGTTGTAAATCCATCATAAAAGGTCACCAGACTTGTCAGGCACAATGCCTTTAGTGAAGCCATGTTGGCTGTCACCACTCATCTCCTTATTTAACATGTGCCTTGGCATAATTTCCAGAAGGATGTGCTCCGTGATCTCGCTGAGGCAGAAGTCAAGACTGACTTTTTAAAATACTACTTCCAGATCTAGTTCCAGTTCTAGACACCATATCACACAGTAAAAGGAAACCATCAATGCTTTATGACAGGAAGGATAATTCTGTGAGTGCTGGATGCCTCAATTTTTGAAGGAAGGACGTACAGGAGAAATGGTAGACGAGATATGTTTGGCCAACTACAAAAGAGCCGTGTACGATACAAGCTGGGATTTTTGTGTGTGTTTTATTTTTTCATGCAGTTTCCTTGGACTTCCTTACTTTCCTTTTTCAAAATGGAGGTTAAGTTTCCTTTTCTCCTGTCAGTGAGGTCTTCACTGGACTGACATAACTTTTCAAGTATGATGGATGGTGACTTAAACTCTTTAAATACCAGTTCCCTCAGGACCCAGCAATATAGCTCATCAGATCCCATGGACTTGTGAACCTTCAGGTTCCTTGAATGATCTTGAACCCCTTTTTTTCCTAAAGTATCTCTTATTACTACAGAAGACCTTTCTGAGGCCGAATCTTGAGACTTCGGTTCTGCAAGAATGATTTCACAAACCATATTATTTTAATTTAAAATCTGTAAAGGCATAATAGGCCTTAATTTTTCAAATATCCTTATTATTCTTTTTTCCACAAGAATGAATTTTAAAAGGGGAAAAGACATGCATTAAACAAGCCTTATGATTAGAATTTTAAATGCAAATTTGTTAACAAAAAGTAAATAAAACACATAGAAAAATCCCAGCTTGTATTGTACATGGCTCTTTTGTAGATGGCTAAATATATCTCGTCTCAAATTTCTCCTGCTTGTCCTCCCTTCAAAAACTGAGGCATCCAGTACTCACAGAACCATCCTTCCTGTCATAAAGCATTGATGGTTTCCTTTTACTGTGTGATATGGTGTCTAGAACTGGAACTAGATCTGGATGTAGTATTTTAAAAAGTGAGATTATTTGATTTACCCTGTGGTTTCATGTGTTTTCTGTTTCTAATAATCCCTCACATTTTTTGGCATTTATTTGTCATATGAACTGAACATTAAACTGATGTTTTCAAAGTAGTAACACTTTAAAGCAATAATTCTGAGACTCTTCTTTGATGTTAATAATTTCAGGTCATCACTCTGTGTGATGTACAGCTAGGTTTGCTCATATAATTTACTAATCATTTATCAGTATTTCTCTTATAATTTTACCACTGTCATTTGGTGTCACAAGACCTTGCACAGCTTTGTCACCTTTGTTAGTCCTTTTTCTAGACCTGTAGTTTCCTAGACCACCCTGACTTCCTTTCAATTTTATTTTTTGGCAATTTCCCTTCCTCTGACACTAACTAGGGCTGGTAGATTTTGTATGGGCTTCTTTTCATCTAATGATCAGGTTTTAGGGATCCAGTTGTTCAAAAATTCTGCATTCATCTTCTGCTGACAGGCACTCTGAAAAAAAAATTCTTCATGACCAATGGTGCTTTTCTGGGAATCAGGGCCTCGCACTAGCAAATCTTTCAGCTGCAAGAATCTCCTCTGGTTTGTGATATTTACCACACAACAAGGTTGGATGGGTATCTGGGTCTCTGTTGCAAGGGCACCCTCTGTGACAAGAGGTCAGGTGCTGCCCTGTGCTGGATAGAGATGCTTCCAGCCGGTTCTAGTTGGTTCCAACAGATCCACCACAGGGCGCAGCTGAGCCCCGCAGCCAGGCTGGGAAAGTGTATTTAAGAAAGGAGAAAAGATCCTGGATAGGCAGGGGGGAACAGATATAAAAAGAGTGAGAACCAGCAGCAGGAAAACCCAGATCAAAGAAAGAGGAAGAGGAGGAGATGCCCAATGGCAGCAGCCTATTCACTGTGGATTGTGAAGAACCTGCTCTAGATTTTCTTGCCAGGAGCCGTGGCCTATGGATAGCACATTTTGAAGCCAAGGAAAACCATGGAGAAAAAAGAACAGAATCAAAAAACAGGTGCTAACTACAACCTCTATTCCCTTTGTGCAGCTTGGAACAGGTCTGTGGCAGGTACGGGAATCTGGACTGAAGGTGTGAAGTTGACTCTGAGAAAAGAAACAGGAAAGACAGTATTTTAATGTTTGTGTCTTTGATTTTGTTTGTGTTTTGCTACCAAAAATATTACTTTTGTCAATACATGCAACTTTCTCTAAGTCAAGTCTGTTTTGGCCTGCGAGAGTAGTTGAGAAATGCTAGCCCTTATTTATCTTGACATATGAGCTTTCTTTCTCATTCACATTCTGCTTTTTTTCCCCTGTCCCACCCCACTGAAGTGGAAGTGAGAGAGAGCAAATGGATGGGACTTTTGCTGTTAGCCAATGTTAGCCCACTACAATTTCTCTTAAACATGTTTTATCTGGCTTAGACAGAAAAATCTTTAGTAAAATGTCTCTTTAATTAGTGGGCAGCTGTTGCTTCAAAATAGACTGTAAATTTATTTAAGCAATTTTGTTTTCCTCAGCTTTGGTGATTTTTGCCCTTCTTGCTCCCCTTTCCCCTCAAGCACGACTGACAGATATGAGGATCACGAGCACTTTGGATCTCACTTAGCTCTGTGTAAGTAGGGAGCCTCCCTTGTCTGCAGTTGATGCTGGTCATGAGTTTGAGACTTTTTTGGAATATATTAACATGTGTATCTCCTGCACCATTTGGGATACAAACACAACATATTTTCATGGCATCTAATTAGAGAGGTGTGTAAACACTGGAGGTAGGACTAGGCCAAGTGCTTCATCCTGCTAAAGTCTCAAAGTGATTCAGCTTTAGATGTTATATAATGCAAACATTAAAGGGTGATGTCAGAAATCTTTGTAGGAACAGGTAACAACAAAAGAGCTGATGTTGTGTTTACAATATTTTCAACAATTAAAAACATGGAGAGGTTTTTATTATTTTCACTTTGGTTTCATAGATCTAAAAAAAGAACAATCTTATTTAAGTGTTTACACAAAGTTTGAAAAGGAAATTAGGGAAAATACTAGATAACTGCTCTGTGGATATAATTTTTAAAAAACACTTTCATTTTCATAATGTGATAACATTCTTATTAAATCAACTCATTTATAGGGTAACTGTCTTATGAAATCCTGCTGGTGACATACCAAATTAATATAGTGTACATTTTTTTACACAAAATTTTTCACTTATTTCCCATTTGAAGTGGCAAAATTTGTCAGCATCATTTCATGCATTTGAAAAACTGTTCTTTCAACTGTAAAGATAAGTACAATTTACTGTGGGAATTAAATGCATGCTTTTAAGATGACTTATTCCTCTGAACCAACTAGACATGTTTCTGAAGTGTACATTTCATCAAATAAGAAAATCAACCAGCCTGAATAATATAAATAGTTCCTTAAATTTACCCTTTTTTTTTTGTATTTCATTTTTCGTGCACTCACATTCTTTTCTGTTTCATTTCATGTACGTACTTCAACTTTTTGAGCTCTTCAGACACTGAAATATGAGAAGAGATTAAAATTATTTAAGATTCAGCCATTAACCATACAGTAAGGTTTCACCGGTTCTTGTCCTAGAAATGAAATGTTAGCTGTCTCTTGTCAGTTAGTCTTTGATGTTTTACACACATACACAGAATAATAAAGAGGTATTGATTGACTTCTGTAGAGGTTAACCTTAAGATTTGTTACACTGAGCAGTGAGCACAGACTTAGTCAAGCCAAGGAAGGTGAATTAATCTCTTATTTTCATCAAAATACCAATACATTTCTAGATAGGCATAGAATTTACTTATAAACATATTTGGAGCTCAGTTTTGTAATTACTGAAAATCAAGATGTGAGAACATAAAATCTTCTTCTATTGAATTCTCATGCACTAGTGAATGACTTCACAATAATGAATTCTGTCTCAGGGCAACTGAGCATTTTTTTGTGATGATTGCCCAAAAATATACTTTTATGTCCTTTGGAAGAGAAAAAGGTGAAACTTATCACAATAATTTATTGTCTTTATATGCTCTTACATTTTCTACTGGGACATGAGGTTAGTCAGAAACCGACAAACAAGAAACATCTACATTAAATGAAAACAGGCATAGCCTTTTTTAAAAAAAAAAAAAATTATTAAAAAAAAATTATGTATCTGGGTAAGAAGTTGAATAACATTCAGAAAGTCATTCTAGGTCTAACAATTAAAAAAAAAAAGTAAAATAAAACAGCAACAACAACAACCTGAGCTTCTCTGTATTTATTTTCATTCACCTCATATTTGCTTCAATCAGTTCATTCAATTTATAAAGGCAATTTTCTGCAACAAAGCCAGTGGAATTGGAAGAAATGTAAAAGTTCCGATCATCTTTAGAAATATTAAACTTAATTTCCATATATCTGAGAAAATTTTAGCATTTTAATAAAATTCAAAATCAGCACTACAATTCCATATACCTATGTTTTACCAAGCCTTTCTTCTCCTGGAGGTATCACGGAGTCACAAGGAGTTTTTAAAAATTCTGCCAGTGCAAGTCTGTAGTGGTTAGGCCTCTAGGTTAAGATCCTAGCTTAGAAACTCCCAACTCAGGGCAGAACTCCAACCAATGCCCCCGTCTTCTTGGGTAGCATGCCATAATCATGAAAAAAATGGCTGCAAAACCTGCAGATACTGGCTGGTATAGGTATGAATGCACCAAAAAAATATAATTGGAAATGGGCTAGGGAGGCAAGTGGAGAGTATGTCCATCACCTCCAGACACAAAACTTGCACTTGAGGAATCTAGCGATCCATAAACTCTCTGAATACACATCTCCTCTGGATCACCCTTACATCAGAGAATTTCTCCCTTGCCTCATTGTAGTTGAGATCTCTCCCTAACACCATGTAGTGAGGAGGTACCTTTCTATCTTCCCCACTCAAAGTCTCACCCTGCAAAATGATAAAATTTGAGTGGAACTTCTTTATGAGGGCAGAATTGTCCTTTTGTACCTTCCTCTCACTTTTTGTAATGTCATTAAGGAAAGTATAAGTCCTTCTTAAATGTAAATTTTGAACAGCACCGAGACTTGAATATTTCTAAATCTCTTGTGCTTCAGTTTTTAGAGAAGAGAGATGCCAAAGCATGAGCTACACTCTGAAGATCTTTACACTTTCTGGAGTAAGCAGATATGCCTGTTTGCCAGAGACTTAATAATACAATATTTTTCCAATGTTTTTTCATTTACCACTATTGCTGAAGAATAGGCCAGAAGACTAAGGAGGAAAAAATCTTAAACTAAAAAACCTGAAGGCTCTTACTTGGTTCTTTTATTTGATCATCTACTAAAAATCAAAGAAGTAGGGGAGCTAATTCGTTTCCTTCTTTCAACAGAAAAGAGAGATTGGATAAGAGAAGGAAAACATTGGTGTTCTTTCCCTTTGAATAGAGATCTTTCTTCCTCCTTTATTTTTTCAACAGTGCTCCTGATAGGATCTTCATCTCACAATACCTTGGCACAATCTGAATTTTATCTGGAAATTATTATCTGTCCTTTTCAACTATGGCTACATATTTTATTTTCTCTGGACTTGTTGACTTAAGGGGTAACCAGAAAAAAAAAATCATCCTGTGAGAGTTTCTTAGTTTTAGAAGTTTCTCATCCTACATGTATCTTGAAAACCAAAACCTCTAACTTCCAAAATACAATTGAGATGGCATAAATTAAAATAATTATTGCTTATTTTTACATCAACCTGGAAATGCTTAATCATTTTAATAGTGAATTAATGCAAATTTCTCAAAAATAATATTTTTTTAAAAAAAGTTTTGGTTTGTTGGTTTGTTTGCGTGTTTTTTAATATGAGTACTTTTTGATGGATTCTAAAATGGATTCAATTTACATTCATGCTAAGAAAAGTACGGTGACTGTTTTGACCTGATAACATTTCTAAAACAGAGGGAAATTTTTTTAAAAAAATTAGGAGAAACACAAATGATCTCTTGAGCAAAGGTACAATATGCTAGTATGGTGCTGTGGTGGGCCTTCTGTTGTCAGAGAAAGGTTAGAAGGATAAAGGGTGGTATGAAGACAGATAACGTTTGGTTTGATAGGTTACACTGCTCCCAGGAAACACTATAATGCTGCCAAAAAATATTTATAACTTATGTTGTTGCCTAACTTCAGTACATTGTTCTGCACTTCCCAAGATTTTTTTTCTCTTTTATTTTGCATTTCCAGCCTTTTATTTCTCTTCCTATATCTTCTTTCTTGTTCCTTTTCACTTTTGTCCTCCTATTCTTGCCATTCTTCTCTTATCTCTCAGTGTCCATTCATTCATCCATACTCCAATTTCCAATACAGTACTTTATGAATTTCGTTTTTAACAATAGAAAAAAAAAAAATCTCAGCATCACCCAGTGGAAAGGTTTGGGCAAACGCTACAAAGGTAGCTAAAAAAAAAAAATCAAAGAAAAATTCCAAAAGGAGATTCATTTGAAATTTTATTTCTTGAGGGTCTTACTCATGTGTATTGAAGGCTTTGAAGTTTCAACATTATTTGTTGTAGTACCATAGCTAGTGGGTGCAAGTATCCAGTTGGGTTCCAAGGAGAAAAGATTAACTTTTTCTACCTGAGCCTTAAACCCACCTGTGACTTACATTATCCTACAACAACAACAAAAAACAAGTGTGCAAAGTCCTTGCTTTGGAAGTGCTTCCTGTGAAGCTGTAGGCAGAGAGAAATTGCCTATTATTACTTGTTCTTAGACCCTAAACCCTCTCTCACCTTCTAATACTCAGAAAAAAAATTCTACTTATACGCAGTCATATATATATATATATTAATACATATATTAACACAGACACAATCACAAAGTCATGCATAGACAGTGCCTTTAGGATTACTTCTAAGTGTTTTACTATTGCTGGGATGGAAAAAATACTTCAACATTATAACAAAAACCCTCTTCAAATACACATATCATTAGTTACTAGCTATACATAAGTATTTAAAAATGTGTCCCCTATTTATTGGATGTAGTATAAGGTAATGAGCTTACTGATAGACATAAATATCGTAAAAATAAAGTGTTGTCTGTTCATCCATCCTATTAAATGTAATGTTTTCCTGAGATTTGGTTAGATCTTATGAGACCTTCGAGGAACAGTCAATGTAATCTGCAGTTCCAGAATGTGTTTTAAGATTTCCCTGCCTGCAAATACCCCTCTACCCTTGTTTCTCCCTTACTCTTCCTCCACCCCACTTTTCTCATGTCTCAGGAAAAATGTAGTTCAGCCTTCACTGACCATAAACAGATAAAGCTGACGTGGTCAACAGTATTTTAGGATCTGCAAGTTGTGGTGAATACTCATCTTTGGTTTGGTTTTTTTTTTAGCTTCTAAAAGAGTTGTTTTTCTAGCCCTCCATGGCCATCTTAGTATCATTCTTGCAAAGTAGGAAAGACGGGGAAGATCCTTACATCCAGGATTTTCATCTCTGCTTTGACAGGCAGTAATTCTGTTCGTAAGTGCTGCCACTGTTCACCCACGGAAAGGAATCTTTTCTGACCTGCATAACTGTCAAAAACGGACACATATGAATGAGCCCTGTATAGGCTGAGAACTGCAATATCAAAGCAGCATTATTTACACACCCTACCAGAAAACACTGGTCCTATGCTCCCCTCACTCTTGTCTCCTTAGTTTAACCCCAGGCCAAACAGCATGGCTTACTAATTGTGGAATGCTGTTTTGAATACAGGGTTCAAATAGCAAATTTAAACTGCAGATTTAATCTTCCGAGAACTGTTGAGATGTATGTCATTTTCTTCCACAAAAGCTGAACAAAGAGAGGGTATAACATTATGATTGTGTAAATCTTCTTTCAACACCTCCATTGTACAAAGTGCAGACTCAGTGATTGAATAGCAACAAACAAAAGTCTCTCTTCAATTAAACTCTTGTGACTCACACACAGAAGGCTTCATCTAACATATCTACTATAATTAGATTCCTCCTTTAAGGTAAAGTGCTTTTGTTTTAAAACATGTTTGTAATAATGCCTGAAAAAAACCATGATAAAGATCAGAGATCTGTTCTGTTCTGATTCATTCCTTCAAAGAAAAATCAGAATTTTATACTGGATTGGTTTAGCTATAAAATTATACAAAGAAAAAAATCTACTTTAAAATAGCATGGATTTTTTTCTGGTATCACATGAATTTCCATCACAATTCAGTGCCTATAATCAATTGACATGCAGTAGGTAAATGACAGTCTGTAAGTTAAAAAGTATTTCAAGAGTGGTAGCTAGGGAGAAAAAGTCGGTATGTTTCCACTTTCAACAATTGCACAAATTTAGTGGAAGCCTAAAATAACTTTCAGATGAGAATTAGACATTTTATAGTAAGAAAATTTGTAAAATACAATAAATATAGCTATTCTGTAACAGAAACACTAACCTGTTGCACAAAAAATAGTGTGGGATGTTATCCATGAGGTCTTCATGTACCACATTCTTTCACATATAGGCATGCAAATCTTCTTCACAGAGGCAGTGCAGATCTTCTCCAGTTTTAAGAGCTATTCTGTTAAAATTGAGGAGGTGAGCCAGATTTTCCCTCACCTGAAGAGATGAGGGGGTGGAGTAATTTATGCTGTCCATACTGCAGAAGTGCTTTTATACCTGTAGCATCTTCTGTAAATTTTCCTTCATCCATTGCTCCAAGCAGCCCCAAGAGTCTCTATGGAAGGCTCAAGAAACAGTCCAATAGATCTGTATAACTCTTGTGTTTATGTGGCAGTGCTGCAAGATTTATACCCATGGATTGAAAAGGTAGAGAACAGGCTGACCTCAAGCATACACAAATAAAAGTTGAATCATCTGGAGTATTTTTGATATACATATGTAATAATGGGGAAGTTTGCGTCTGTATAACAAAATGAGGCTAATGTTAAATGGATACTAATGCTTCCCTTTATTTTATTGTCTTTATTTATTTATTTCTTTAATTCATAACACTTGGGAATATGGTGTAGGCATGGTTGGGATGATACTAGATTGACAGTAGGACTAGAGGATCTGGCAGGCCCCTTCCAACCTTAATGTTTCAATGAATCTACGGAAGATAATGGCTTTGTTTTCAATTTGATGCCTGAAATTGAGGGTGTATGAGGAGTGGAGATCAGGGATTGGTTCAGATCCAACAAAGGCTCACATTTTTTAAGGCAGAAGTATTGGATTCTGGCCTCCATAAGAATGGTCTAGAATGCCTTTGTGTCCTAGGTGAAAAAGCAATGACTCAAAGCTCCTCCCAGCTTGCTTCTTTCCAAGAAACAGAGAGGAGACTTTCCTGTCTCTTATGCTGAAATGCTAGCTTAGTATTGCAGTATGTCCTAAGGCACAGTAGGTCATAACAAGCCTCCTGTTGCCATGGATGGCAGAAGATCTGAGAAGAATCAGATGGTGGAGATCTTGTCTCATAATTGTGGGCAAGGGAAGCCCCCTTTCTGTTCTTGATTTTAACTAGTTTTATTGAATTGTATATACCAAAATATTTTCAGGGTTCTGCAGGTGTAACTGGTCTTCCTTCTCCATTGCCAGTGCCATTCAGCTCCCTTGTAGCCTTTCTAGTCATCTCTACAACCAGGTGTGGGACCCACCTGGAAAGACACACATTCATTTGTCTTGTTCCTCCCCCTGTGGGAAAGATTGAGCTAAATATAACCTTTTCCATCTACAACTCAACATTGCTATTATGTATGACAATTTTCACCCAAGAGAATAAAGTACTCTGTCTCCAAAGGTTATCTCTTTTGCTCTGCATAGAGAGACCACACAATAAAAAACAGACTTCTTTTCAAGGGAGACCACACAGGTGTCCCTCATGCTTGTTTTACTTTTTTGGTCACATAGTCACTGTCACCATAGGTGGCAGAAATTATTTCTCTTTTCCTTTACACTGGCTGCTTTTGGAAGCTGTCTGTGAGTATCTTCTGCAGTATTTAAATGATGCTGTCTTTCCAGAAGCTCTTTTCAAGCCCTTGTTCCCCCTTACTGATTTATATGTCATGCTCTGATCCACAGAGCTCCAAATGAAATGGAGTTCAACCAGTAGTAGATCAAGGTGTGCGACAGATAGACAATAAGTATTTTATTATTTAGTTATTTAATTTGCTCTTCTTTTATTTGTGAAAGGGTATGTTGGAATAAAAGCCATAGCAATAAGTGTACAATTGTTATGTCAGTAAGTTTCAGGTTAATATTTTCCTATTCCCTGAATAATTGTAAAATGTTTACTGTTCCCATTCTATTGCTGTCTGTAAAGCTCCTGTCTAGTAAAGCCCTAGCTATGTACTTAAAATAGAATAAAATATTTATTTTTAAAATTCATTTTGTTCTTTCATCTCTGAAAGCGAGAAAAAATTAAAGACCTTTGTTATTTAAAGTCTCATTGAGATAAAATGATACAGTTTATTCCAACGAGGGAACATATTCTGTGGAAGAAAATTGAAAAGCAATTGGTGCTATTTTATTTACAGAGTTCCAACAACATTATTCCTCTTAGTCCTTGAGGAAGTAATATACTCTCACCCTTAAAACGCTGTAAGTAGTCGATAATCCATTATTACAGTAAGCCGTACACTCTCACAGTAATTATCTAATAACCTCTTATAAAAGACCGTAGCTTCCTAATCTGTTTATAATTATCATTTCAATGATCCTGTGCATTAATGTCTGACCTTCAGCAACTCTGACCTGATCTTAATTAGCTGTAATATCAAATCATCACTATATAAGAAACTAGCCATGACCAAATGAATGAACCCCAGGTACAGCTAATTTCTGGAGCAATTATCTTTTCATGTAGGGAGATTTAAATGATTATCTGCACAATTTCACACAGTTTTATGTAATTCTACGACATTATAAATTCTGGTTTAAATCATATTTCAAAGGCATGGCTGTGCAGACAGACTTCATATAGTACACTAAGCTATCAGGATTGTATATCATATTACCAGTGTATAGGAGTAGATGATTTTTTGTGTCATTATTTTCAATTACGCAAAGTATATTTCACGAAGTCATAAATTGTAGCTGAAATATATAAATATGTACCAAGGTAGTCTAGGGGCTAGTGACATCCACTATAAATTGTATGTCATTTTAAAGTAATGTTACATTATATTAAAATACTGTAAGTAATTGATAATACCATATGTGTTAAAGCAAGATTAGAAATTTCTAAAATGCATATTGGTAATATACATGCAGTATTTACAATGCATTTGAAGCTGAGTATCATTTATCACATTTTAAAAGCCACTGTATAAAAAATGAGAATACCACAGAAAATACTTGAAGCCGCTGCTTAACACACAATTATGCAGTACTAAGGGCATAGAACTATTTAATGTGTTATTAAAATACCCAGGCTTCTGATTTATAGCTTAATCTGACTGGAACATAACACAAACCTTCCTGCCGCCCCAGCTATTTACCTCACACTTTTCTACACATACACACAAACACACACACACCAGTAGGAAAATTCATTCTTACAGATAAACCATGTAATTTAGGACTCTGAAAATTGTTCTACAAGCAGTACAAGGGTGTGCCACATCCATGCATTTTTGAATAACACATCCCTGTAAAAACCCAGTAAGTATTTGTTCTAGGTTTTCTAGGGACACATTTTTTGCTCCGTTTGTAGAGGAAAAAAAAAAAAAAAGCATCGAACAGCCTTTTTATTTCAAAAAGTTGCAAGCCAATTGGATGAAGGATTTCAACAATCATATTATTTACTGCCCTTTTCTAACACAATTAATCAAAGTTAACCATGGAACCTTCTTTCTCAGAGCTCTTTCAAATGCTAACATTTCCTACCTGTAAGCCAAAACATTTGTCCTACAGCCATCAGATGAAGATAGCAGCCTGATGAGGGTGATTGATTTGAACGGTAATTTGAATGGAAGTCGTTGTGTACATCCTCTTAGTGATGCCACAATGACAGCTCAGACAACCTTTCTGTGATATATCACCCAGGAAAGCGGAAAAGAGTAAATTTAACAAGTGGCATTGCCTTCTTATCACCTATTTTCTTCTAATTTAGTAACTTCATTCTATATCGTATCTAGTTATTTATAAATATCAAAGAGAGTGAGCAGATGTCTTGTCTTGCCTTTTATTTATGTCAAACCTTCAGTAAGTGGTGTATAAATCAGACAATTAACATCCACAAGCTAAATGAACTAAGAAAATAATTCTTAGAAATTATCAAAAAGCGAAGGCAAGGAAATCCTAGCCTTCTTTCCGATCAAACAGAACCATCTGTTATCCTCTTTACAGAACCATTTCTTTTCTTTTTCACTTCCTTTCCATATACACATATATTTAATTCCTTCGATATACTTAAAATCAACCATGCGCTTTATAGGTCCTGGCAATTTTCTCCTTTACACTTCCAGTATAATATCTGCAGAGGAAAAAATTGCCTGTGCTTATATCAAACACTGAATAGTTTAAATCATTATAGAAACTTCAGCCATTTTACAGGTTGAGGTTTTGCAAAAGTACGATGAAATTTTTTTTGTAGAAAATTAAGTATTCACTGTAAAATTACTGGTATATATCTTCTTGAAATATTATTATCTTGCTCTAAAATTCTTTTCTGTTTTAGATCTTCAGTCCTGCATTTCATTTTCATATCTTACAATTGAGATGCACACATGGACACTTCAGGAGGCTTAAAATCAAAATCAAATTCCTCTCTTCTTCAAAAGAAAATAACTCTACATTTTAATCAAAGACATTTTAGGAGAATACATATTTCCTTCTTTTTCACCTGCGATAATTTCAGTGTGAAATCTTGCTTTTTACTCCCATACATTTCACTTTAAAAAGTAATTTAGTAAAAGCTTATAGGAATTTTATGACATTCACTGATGGCTTTTAGAAGAGAGAATGTGAGCAAGTGCACCATCTAATCGGCAAGAGCTAAAAACATTAAATTTGTGTAGGAGAAAAAGGCATTCAGGCATTTCTGTATGGATTACATTTACTTTGGAAGAGAAATAGGTACCTGGAAACTCGACTGTCTTCCACAAACCCACACACATACAGACAAGCCTTTCATCTCCTTCTTCTGGAGAATATCAAGCCAGAGGGAGCTAGGTTTTGGGTCTTAATTGCAATTACATTATTTCTCTAGTCTGATACATCTCACATGAAGCCCAGTGCTCCACATTATAAACTCTTCTGGCATATTAACCTAAGTATTTATTAATCTGTTTGTCAGAAAACTAGTATTTGAGAGAGGATGACAAAGAAGTATTGTTAGAGGTAAGCAAATAAACAGAACTGAGCTGGAAAATAATGAGACTGATGTTGAGTAAGTCCAAAAAACTCATTGGTTCTTAGAGTTACTTAGCTTGGAAGCAGTTTGAAAGAGGGATCATGCATTTTTCCATGTTTACTCTGTGCCTGGTATAACAGAAAGTCAGACAGTGATGACAGGTCACAAAGTCTACTGTAAAACTATGAAACATCCAATTTGCATTACAAATGAGTGATATAATGGATTAAAGAAACTGATCTTTGGTTTCAGCAAAATTCTGAGGACCTTGTAATGGTGACCTATAGGTATGTACAAGGCAAAATCATTTGGGACTGTCTAGAAAGTATTCATGCATGGAAGGGAACTTATTTAGTTATGACAAAAATTTCTCTCACAAAATCATGTTTTTGGGGGCTGATGAAGAGTGGGTCCATAGGCAACATTTGCCATAGCTCATCCTTAACAATGGCAAGTCTCCCTCAATTAATATAGGTGTTTCCTAGAATATTAAATAAATGGTCTATATGCTCTACACGTGCCTGGCACTAGACTGAGTGTGGGTCTGGCTCATAGAAGATTAGGTCTAGTACCTGTCAAGCATGCTATTTAAACTGCTCCCAGCAGTGAAGATGTCTGTGATTTCAGGGTACAACGACTGTGCTCATTTCGTTACTTGTAGTTCTTTGTCTAGAGGCAGAGGAGGAAATTTAACTTCATGGAGGGACTTTTCCAAGAGTGCAGAAGGTATGGAAAAGGTTTTCAAAGCAGCTTCAGGCAGTACCTTTAACAGTGAGGTTTATTCCCTACTAGAACTTTTTTTTTCTGAGTGAAACAATGCTGAAGGTATATATTTGCTTTTAGGCATAGAAAGGATACAGGCATCTGAGAGTTTTACTGAGTTTGTATTGTTACTTTTGCTTTTGTTTTCTAAATTACTTAACAAGGTCTGTCATACGTTGGAAATTTAAACTCAGGTGAGCTTGTTTCAAAACTATGGAAAACAGTTTTTGAAACATCTTAACATTGTTTTTAGGTATTTCCCCAAAGGCTTCAGCCTTCCTTTTGAATTGAGGTTTTACTGAGATGAAAAGAAATTCTCTCTCATTGATCCCCATAGGAAAGGCATTTGTCTTTGAACTCTATTTTTAGAGATGTTTTAACACATATTTACACTTGGGGGGATATGGATAAATGTAGTTTTGTTTAAAATTAACATGTTTTTGTTTACTTTATAGGCAGGTAGAGTTCAGATTTTGTACATAAACTCAGCTAACATATACACCTCCTGAGAGCTAATGTTTCCTTTGAAGAATGGCTTTCTTACCTGCATGCTCCACCCTGCTGAGCTAAGTGTGGCAGATAGAGAAGAAAGTTTTCCTTGTGTTATTATTACTCCTCAGAAGTATCATTCAAAATAAGGCTCCTGAACTTGCTAAGAGCAGTGCTAAATTCAATTTTTCATTCATTTTACATCTATCAACCACTAACTTTGTAGAATGACCCTTTGACTTTTACAGTGGGACAATGCAAAAGGTTTTGACCAACTTCTATGAATCATCTTCATAGTTTTAAGATTCAGTGTAAGTTTTTATGCAATTCTTCTGAAACCTCATTAGCTGCATACCATATCTACTGTTTGAATTAAAAGGGGTATACCATGTTGTGACCCCTGTTTCATATTGCTCTGATAGAAAAGTGAACCAGGCTATAAATTTTTAAGCTTTACTTGTTGAACAGTAGGACTGAACTTTGATACCTAAGACTTATCTGTAAAGGAAAGGCAAAGTTTATCATGTACGTTCTTAACATGCCAGGTATGCCAGCACAGTTTCCTCAGCAGAATCCTTTTGCTTGTGATAGGAGGCCTTTCCTGGGAGGTAGTTCCCTACACATGCACAGCCTACAGTTAGATTCCTCATAACTTCAGGATACATTTACATGGAAAATTTCTTTTATAATATGCTACAGGTGTGAATTTAATGCATCCTTTTTAGACAGGAGTAATTTGCCATGTCAGCAATATTAACACACTGTGAGATGAAAGTAGACAAAGAGATCCTTGCAGACTGAGATCCACATGGAAGTCATCTACTGTGTGATTCAGGGGCCTTTTACTGTGTGCAAATGACCTTTCATTATACACAGGTTTCATATGCTGACAGCAAGTATTTGTGATAAAGGCCAGAATGTCTTAAGTGAATTAATAAACTATGTATAAGTTTATCTAGGACAGTAGTAGGAAGTTTTGCTTTTCACTGAAAAATTATTCTTCTTAGCAAAGGAAGGAGAGAGGAAATTGTTTTTTGAATATCAAGCTCATTTCTCCGCCACTGGTTAATCTGTGGTTAATAAAATACTTCCTACTTATTCCTAATCTTGTTCATGGCCCTGTAGTTCTTTGACCAAAACTCTATTTAGCCATATGTAATTTATCACTCTGGTCTTTTTTGTAGTCTATCTTCTGCTCTTCCATCCTTCTGCTGCACCTATGGATAGCAGCAGTTCATTTTATATCCTCTTGCCCCTTATTTTGTCAAGGCAAGAAGCCCCATTTCTTCAACTCTTCATCAGTTGTGCTTTCCATTCTCCCTATTAGTGTAGCAGTCTTCTGTATTTTAGTGGTGTAATTCATCTTCAAAATGGATAATTGGTATGATATATTGTATCTAGAAATAGCTTGCCTGATATATCAAAAGATTATACTTGTACAGAAAAAGAATCAATAGTTCAAATTTCAACTGCTATCCCATTTCTGATTTGTCTATCTCTGAGATCATCTGATTCTTTTTAGATTATATTCTATATTGTTTTCTATTATCATTTGATTTTCTCTTTTTCATTAAAGTATTGATGTCAGTATGAAGATGTCCTGTCCCAGGCCTGATTCCTGGACACCTAGCAACTTCTTTTCAATTTCTAGTTCTACAAATTACTATCTCTGCTTTCATGAAAGTATTTACTGCACATCACAATAACAAGGTCTCTCTCCTGTGCAGGATTGATTAAACATGTTTAGCAAGAATATTTGTCAATATGCAAATTTAGGAAGTTACTGACAAGATAATTTGAAGTTAATATAGTGCTAGTATGTCACATTCAGCTCAGATTTTCTGACTGTGGTTAAATGCCAAAGATATTCAATATCAATTCTAATTTTTATACTTTTTCTTACTGTAGGAGGGATTTAATAAAAACCTGACTCATAAGACTTCATAACTGCCAGAATGAAAAGCATAAAGGAAAAGTTCTGTAGATGTGCAATAGAAACTGATTAAGTCAGTAGTGAAGCATCAGAAAGAGCAATAAGGAGCAAGCCAGCCTTTGGGCTTGTACTAGAAAGTAAAAGGTAAGAAAAAGGTAAGACAGAAGTGGTTCATGTTTACTACCTGCAAACCATGAACCTAGTGGCTTCTTCAAAGATTTGTGTGGACTCCTGTTCTTTCAGGCTTGCCAGGTGCATAGTCTTCCCTGCTGGCATTTTTTGCCCCCTAAATATTTTGGTATTTGGTATCTTCCATTCAGACTATGTTTCCGAGAAGCTATTATAATTTTTTTTCACCGTAATGTCTTCTACTCTGGAATATTCTGGGCCTCCAAGATTTTTTCCCCTTCTTTCCACCTTCTTCTACTATTGTTTTGTATAACTTGCAGGCAGCATGTCTCCCATTTGGCTCCAGAATAGCAGCTGCCAGCTGATGGATTGTAGATGCAATGCCAAGCTGGGCTCACAGCTGTAGCAAAGGGCACAAAAGTTACCACATAACTGAATCAAGGAAATAATTATGTTGGGAAAGACCTCTGAGATCATAGAGTCTAACCAATGACCGGAGATTACCTTATCAACTAAACCATGGTAATAAGTGCCATGTCCAGTCTTTCCCCTAACACCTCCAGGGATGGTAACTCTACCACCCCCCTGCGTAGTCCATTCCAATGTATAATCACTCTTCCTTTGAAGTAATTCTTTCTGATGTCCAATCTAAACCTCCCCTGCCACAGCTTGAGACTTTGTCCTTTTATCCAGTCTCGTTTTCTGGGAGAAGAGATGGACCCTCACCTGGCTATACCCTCCTTTCAGGTCCTTGTAGAGAGTAATAAAGTGCCCCCCTTGAACCTCCTCTACACAACCCCAGCTCCTTCAGCTGCTCCCCATTAGACTTCACCAGCTTCACTGCCCTCCTCTAGACTCACTCCAGCACTTTAATATCCTTCCTGAATTGAGAGGCCCAGAACTGGATAGAGCACTAAAGGTGTGACCTCACCAGCAGCCACAGTGCTGAGGAACGTAGTAGTGTTGTATAGTACAGTACTGGTATCTCTATATAAAGGTCATTTCACAATTCACTCCAATCCATGGAACTAAAGCTGCTGTAGGGACAGCTGGAATTTTACTGACACAAGAGTCCCTGTCTCTGATTGCAGGACATCCCAGACTCTGAATGCGGCCTTCAAACACTATCATTGTGCAGTAATAAACTAATCAACTTACCATGCTTTTGTGATGCTATAGCAAGAAGATACAATTAACGAATCCTGCTTGAAATTTGTTTGATAAAAATGGAAAACTCAAACTATCCATTTACATCAAGAATATTTTAAAATATGTATATATCTTTGGGAAAGTACTTGCTCTTGTATTTTGTAATCATTGAACTAAGAAATTAATGTACCTCCTTTACTGTTTACTAATTAATAAATTGTCATCTGTTTGGTCTGAGGGCAGAGTTATTTCTAATATGAAACTGGAGAAGAGTCCATTCCACACATCAACATTCACACTATCAGAACTTCTGCTGTAGATGGTATCTGGAAAGCAAGGCTGTAAATGTCATTGGAAAGGGCTGACGGGAAGGGTGGGAAGGGTGGGAATGCTTCATATTAGCATTGAGCGGTTGTACGCTACATTAAATAATCATTTTTATTTTTGTTTTTAAAGCACTAAAACAAAAGTAGATCAGTAGGGTAGGAAATGCATTGTACAGGTGATGTGTGCTGCACATACAGCTGTACAGTATTTATGTGTTCACTATTGTTTTATGTAATGAAAACCTGCTAAAGTCTCAGATTATCCAAATAGGAAAAAAATTTTTGTATAGAATGAAAAGTAAATTTCAATCCACTTTGTTCCCAGTGCATTTCTTGAAAAGACTCCAGTGGGGAATAAAAGAAGCATGCAGGGTCCTGTCAACACTGCGTGTTAACAATGACTCAAGAACTCAGTCTAACATTAATAAAAAACAAAACAAGACAAAACAAACCTAGATTGATGAGATACAGAAGACATTGACAGCTATGGAAGTAAGTGTCTCCTACGATCTTGGGTAGTTGTACCATACCCAAGTTAGAGGCATTTCTATTGATACCCTAGAGGATTAAGTATGTTCTTCCAAAGGTTTGCTTAAGATGTATTTAATAGGTTACATTTGATTTTTTAAGGTGTAGAAAATCAAATATGGATTTAAAGAAATCCATATTCAAACAGATGCCGATCAGTTAACTTCTGTCTCCATAAAGCTGCATGGAAGATTTAAAATTATTCTCCAGGGGACTCCTTTTAAGTTAAATTCCATAGTCTCATATATGTGTTTTATGACAGTTTCACATAGGCCCAGTCACTTGGTCTTTACACAAAAATTAATACAATCTCTACTTTGTGCACATTCTTTACTGTTTATTTTTATTTTTAAGTCAGATTGAATGTAATATATTAAAAACACTTTAATCATTTAGTTATAAGAATTCACTCAATAGATTTTTTCCCTCTCTTTTTAATAGGGCTTTCTGAACAGAGTTCTTTTGATCTCCTTGACTGCTTTCTATATTGTAAGTCTAATCCTATACTTAAACATTTTCCTACATTTCATCAAACACTCTGATTTAAATTTTCCTTAATCTAGCTAGTAATATTAATCTACTCCTTCACTCCATCTTGTAGAGCATGTCATTTCCTTTTAAAAATAAATAAAAATAAAAGTGGCTAATGAAAATGACTACTACAACATATTTGAAAATACTCCACAATTTAGCATCACAAAAAGTGAACATTTAAGAATTCTAAATGCCACCCTAATTAAAGGAACCTTCCTTTTAAATGTGGTTTTTTTCACATGCATAAGAGGCCTTATTCAAATGAAGGGGAAGACCTTTCACATACATGAGGCTATAATAGAGAGCTTAGCATAACTTCTACCTGATTTTCAATGCAAATGGCAGAGGAGAAGTTAGTGTGTTGATGCAGATTATGGTTTATCCTTCTCACACACCACAGAATTCTTCACGCTCTGGAAATATTTTGCTTATCAGTGAGAAGCAATGATCAACACCTCGCACCCCCAATCCCAGAGACTCAGAAAGTGAGATCATCAATATTCAGATACAGTCAGATTCTCACGGTTCCAGACTATTAATTTGCTCCTAAACTGAAGGTTTACTGTACAATTCACAGTATAAACATTTTACTGCTACATATCAAATATCAAACAGAGTGATTAAAAGGCAATTTAACAGTGTTAGATTGCTGAAAAGTGGCAGACAATTTGTATTTAAATGCATTGTATACAGAGAGACTGTTCCTTTTACTCTTCATTGAAAAAAATTAGTACTGTAATTTAAATTTGTTCAAAAAGCAGAGTGTAGGAAGAGACTTCTGTGCCTGATATGGCAACTATTCTCAAATTAAACTTAACAAGTGCATGTATTTTTTCACAATCCTTTAGTCAGTTGTATCTACTTTCTACAAAAGCTTGAAGTCACTGCTCACATCCCATACAGGTTCTCCTTTCTGAAAGAACAGGCACTATCTATGACATGACAGAGGAAAGAAATCAGCCAAACCCTACAGCCCAGAACCCAACTAATTGATGCTCACACTAACTTGGATTAGCATCCCTGACAGCGTGGGAGCAGTGCTGTAGCTGAAGAGGCGAACTATATGCTTTGTGTGCTGTTTTCATGAGGCTTTCTGACCATCTTGCTGGATTCATGTAGCTCTAGGCTGTACTTAAAAGAAGTGAAAAAGAAATCAAACAAACAAACAAACAAAACAAAACTCCTCTTCACTCTTCAGGACAAAAATTTGCGCCTTTCTGTTGATGTCAATCTTCTCTAGAAAATCATGGTGGGTTTTGAGGTAGACCTTTGCTTAGGATGTCACAGTGATGGCATTGCCATTTTTAGGATTCATGCAGGTATTTTCTTCCCCTCAGGGGAAAGTCTTAAAAAATTAATAATGGAAATCATTCTGCAGTAGATTTCTAATATGTTTCTATTGTAGCTTTGTATGTAATGGTGGGCTGATAAAAGGGATAATTACTAAGTATTAATAAACCTGTAAAAGTGGATATCTTCTACAACTAGCCTGCTACCAGAACCTTCCAGCTGGATAGCAAATCCTCTTTCAAGCTGTCCCAAAAGACAAATCTGGGTCTTGGAAATAACTAGAGAAGGGAAGGACACCATTTTTCCAGCTCCTCCAGAATGTGAAAGCAGATTTTTGGTTTTCAAAAGTTTGAAATAAAATATTACAGGAGCTTCAGCACTTTTATCAAAACATGGAATTTGAAATTCTTCACAGAAGGACTCTATGTGTTCTGTTTGAAAAGCAGAGATTTTGTTTAGTCAGTTATTTAAATAAGGAGAAAATTGTTTAGTCAACAGTTTTCAAGGTGGCTTTATTTCTGATATTCCAAAGGCTGGCTTAGTAGGGGCCCAGAAGAGCTCTAACTTGCAATTTGGTATATTCAGTAAAGGTCCTAGAGACTGTGTTTTGTGTAACAGAGGTGTAAAGAACTCAATTAATATATTTTTGCATCTCAGGTGCATCAGACACATGGTCTAGAGGGTCATGAAATGGTGTCCAGGAAAGTATTGATGGGGTGTGTTGAATTTTCGCCTCCTTTTCCCTGAATCTAACACTGTGGTGATTTCTTCTAGATAGAGACATTGCTTCTGTGCTTTCTGTTGGTGATATTGCAGTGATACTGGATTGCTGTCCTCCCATGTTATGCCAGTATATGCCCTAGTACCTTTTGGAAGTTAGAGGTGGCTTCAATTCACCCTAATCTCCTTGGTGAAAAATTTTGTTTGCCTGTAATCCAAGTGCCTCAATGTCTCTGGATTTCCAGACACCATTGAAATATTGCTTGTTTTTTTCCTATTTGTCCTGCTGCCTCTGAAGTTGCTGAGAGGAATATTGTGCCAGTGATGAGTTCTGACAATCCTGCTCTAGGTAACTTGTGCTGTCTACAAGGTGTTCATAGTACATGGTTTTCATATGGTTCTGGAAGAAAAGTCTTTCTAAGACCTAAAGTTTCTTCCAAAGGAACTGAAGATAATTTCCCACACAGATGAAAAATAACATTTTGTGGGAAATGTCTCGTTCTTACAGGATACCTATAAAATGTTCAGAGGTTTTTCATTATGGTTAATTTTATTTGCACTGCCATCTTTCACAATGTAAAAACACATCTGAAGTAGAAGATCCATCTTCTATTTTACATCTTACCATTGATAACTTTAATATGACTTCACAAATTTGCTAAATGCTGAATAAGATCAGGATAGGATGAAAATAAACTAACTGAAAGACAGCACTGAGAATGCTTTCTGATTGATATAAATATCCAGAGAAACAGTTCTGGATATCAGAGAAGCAATCTTTGGATCAGCTAATTGGACTAGATTTTTAAATGGCTCTATGTACATTAAAACTGACAAAGGCTCTTAAAAAAATCATTATTTATACCCTTCTATAAATTCTTAGAAATTCATTGCAAAATACACACGTCAACTAATAGGGCAACATGGTTAAGATCAAAGTCTCTGCAGATTTCTCCCAAGAGAAGGAGGAACAGAATATGTCCCTCAAATTTTGCAACTTTCTTTATATGCAGTGGGCTTGTTTCTCAAAGAAGTGCTATCACTGCTTCATGTATGACCAATCAAGCACTTAAAATAAGTGCTAAAATATTTCTATCCCAAAATACTAAGACAAGGTGCAAAGAGTCTTAAAAATGCACCATTTTGTAAAGACAGCTAAGAAGATTTTCAGCGAGTATTAAAAAAGTGGCACAAACCGAAGACTCAAACAATCATCTCTATTCTTAACCTCACTTGCAAATGTAATTGATTCTTTTTAGGAGACCTGTGAACTCTTTAGCTGTTGTCATGGCCTACTTGTTATAACGGAAATTATTTTCCAATATTCTTTTTCAAAACAGAAAATACAAAAAAATATAAAAAAAGAAATTAAGAATTTCATTAGTTTTCACACGATGAAAGGAAAGATTAGAGTTATGAACAACACAGGGAAATAGAACATAAAAGACCTGAGGATTTATAAAAGGGTTTCTGAGAGAAACATCTTCTGTAAGAGTACAGTACTTAAGCTTCCCACTCAGTGGATAGAAGTTAGATACCTGTGAAAATCAATCTTTAAAACACAAGCAAAACAACACAGTTGCCTCACTTAACTCCCATGATTTTGCAGAGGTTGAGCAGCTGGTTGTGGGTTTCAAGCTTGTTTCTTCATTTATGACCAAAGGCCTGAGTCCTGCCCTCAGGTCATATATACAGTGACCATCTATTAAAACATGCAAGTGTAACCCTAGGCACCAGTCTGCAAGATCATTTTTATAGAAAAAACACTAGAGATCCTATGTATGACATCTTCATGCATTCACAAGCATTCCAGGAAAATACTTTCAGTAAGGTAAGATTTAGAGTAGACAAATGCTATTTCAATCCTTGCTTTTCACTTCTCCAAGAAATCATAGAATCTTAGCACCATAGAATATCCTGAAGGGACCCATAAAGATCATCAAAATTCAGGTCCTGCACAGGATATCCCAAGAATCACATCATGTGCCTGAGAGTACTGTCCAAACACTTCTTGAACCTTACCACACATTTTGTCCTGTGACTGCTTCCCTGGGGACCCCCTTCCAATGCCCAACCCTTCACTGGGTGAAGTGGGATGTGAAACTTTGCTGTGCTTTATATATGCAATGTCGTTCCATAACTGTCAGCCACAGTGATTATTGTACCCTACTTAAAAGAAAAATACTGTCTCTAAAAAGACATATCAGTATAATAGAACCATAGGACGGAAGAACCTATTCACTGACTTCAGGTTTAATTTTTTTTTCAGGAACTTCCTCAAATCCACATACGGTTCTTAGTGCAGCATTCTACATTTGGATTTTCAATTTAACTGAAGGATCTATAAAAACTTGTGTTGCTCCAAAACTCCCAGTTGACCATAGAGAAAAGGCAGCCCAGGAGTATCAATTATCCTTGTCAACTGTAATTTACACTTTCTAAAAGACCTGGCAGATCTCTTCTTTCCAGATGCTGTAATAGGAATAACGTATGCAGTAAGCTCAAAAATTCATCTCTATAATATTGTTCTTCATTAATATTTTTCATTCTGATGGAATGCCAGAAAGATTTAGATGTTATACAGAAAAATCTGTTTGAATACATTTGTGGAGTGCCTCATAGTCAAACAGAGCCAGAATAGAGAAAAAAACATAGTCAAATAGCTGGAGCTCTAAAAAGCTGAAATAATTCTGAAATTGCCATTGTTTTAATCATCTTATCATTCTTCTTGTATGTTTTTCTATATCAATCTGTTGTTGTTTGTTCTTAGTTCAGTTTGCAAGCCATTGCGGGTAAGAACAATGGTAGTGCTCTATACTTGCCTAGCCTGATGAGAACACACTTTTTATGTTCCTCAAGCATACAGAGATTGAGGTTAAATAACAAAACAGTTTAGCATGCAGCCTGGCAGGCTACCCTCTCCAGCAAGAGGATATGCTCTCCTACCACTCCAGCCAACATGGCTTCAGCATTGTTTAACTAAGATATGGCTTAAAGTATCCTGAATTTCTCTTGATATTTTCTTGCACATGTCCTGATCAGACATGTTCTGGACAAGCCTATGAGAAGTAAAGAAACTTTAACCACAGGGAATGTAGCTGGGAGCAGATTTTGCTGATGAGTCCTGTAGATTTATTACTAACAAGGCAGATGTATCATCAAGACTGAGTGATTCCTTGGCCATGGAATTTAACTCTTGTTACTAACATATAAGTTGGAGTGCCAGCTTTTAATTTAGAAATATTATGTTCCTAGCCCCCATGGCTTTCAATTTTGTTAACAATAGGCATATTATTTTGCAAAATATAATAATAATAATAGTAGTAGTAGTAGTAATATTTTCTGCCTACCTGACTCTCAGAGTCATCTCTCCAGGTTGCTGCTCCCTATCTCCTTTTTTCCACAAGAGGGAGTGAAATTTTATTACATAGCTGGTGTTTCCAGCACTGCTGGTCAGAGAGTAGGACAATGGTTGGGAAGAATGCTGACAAGAGACTATGGAGGTATTTGAGATAAATGGCATATGAGAAGACAGCTGCAGGAAAATTAAAATAAATATATTCAAAAAATGAAGAAAAATAGTGAGTGAAGAGGAGGCTAGAGACAGGTTCAAAGATGGTTTTCTATTGCAGTATTTTAGGTCCTAAAACTTTCCTACAGTTCAAGTAATCCGAAAGAATCCCCATTTCTAAAAAAAAAAAAGTGTAAATAATCAAGTATTTTGCATAAGTTACATGTATTCAAGTCCCAGCCATTACTTTGTACATACTTAAAATGGGAATGAAGAATGGAATTGTAAGCTGATTAGGTGATAGATTAACCTTTCCATGGTACTGAGGCACACTTACCATTGCGTGTGCAGTGTGCTGGCCATTAAAATGGCTGTCGTGAGCATCATGATGTTTACATGCTATAAAGTTTTAGATCTTCACATGAAGCAAAGCAGCTCTGGATTAAAAGAATTAGAAATACTGCACCTTTTCCCACTCTTAGACAATCTTAATTAATTACTGCAGCTGCCGCGTTTGGCATCAATATGTACTCATGGACTCGTTGAAGTCAATAAAATTCTTCAAGGCTGAAGAGTACCTCACAACAAATCTTTTTCCAGGTCTGGTCCCTGGAATTGTTTTGATGCATAACATCTGTGTGAACATTATAATTAGATCATGTCCTCATTCTGTGGTCAAATTCAAACAAATATGTATCTTCTTCTTGACTGGGCCTGCACTGACAGTCCATGCACTGACACTACAGACCAGTGTGCCAACTTTAAATCATTTGTCAATTACGGCAAGATGCACACTCTCAACCTGAGCTCACTTTAGTAACCTCACTAAGGTTACAATTCAGATTCATGAAATGTAGAGATCTAAGCGATCTGTAGTTAATGGACAGAGGAAATTGTCTTTTAGGGGGGACTCAAAGCAGCTGCTCTGAACTTCTTAAATGCAATGCTATGCTAAAACTGGTCTAATTGAATACATCCTATTCAAGGACTAACCTCAAACAAGACAAAGACTCAGGAAAACGGTTTGAGAAGGTGGGCAAAGGGAGACTGCTCTCTGAGAATTACGACAATTCATGGTGAAGATTTAAAATGAAGTTACTAAGGAAAACTGGAAAATAACAGTGAAATTTGATTTGGGAAAAAATTGTATTAACCACACAGCATAAAAAAAATTATCAAAAATATTAGAAAAGAGGCAACATTTAAGTTTATAACTTGGTTTTAAAGTCTTCAGAGCAAACTAATTACATGCAAGGTTTCCCAGTAAGCAGAAGGGGAAATGGAAACAGAGAATCATGAGCAACAATCATGGAACTAAAGAAAGAAAATATGTAAATCGAATTTTCAAATAAATTTAGGGAATGATGGATACAACTGAAAGGGCTGTAGTGGGCTTTCTCAACTGAGTATTGTGTGGAAGCAGAGGACCTATTGCTGAGCAATGTTACTGAAGACATTCATGTACATCTATACTCCAAGCATGAATAAATTCAGACCAGGATGTCACAAGCCTGAAGCACTAGGAGGCAGATGAGAGATCATTAGAGTACTGAATGTCCTGATTTCTAGGGATGAATGAAGACTGAGAAGTTTGCAGAGCCTTTTGCCTCTGTTAAAAGGTGGGGCTTGGGCTCCAGTCCCCCCTTTCCTAACACAGCACACCACCAGAAACCCAGCCTAGTCTACAAGAACCTCCTATCCTCTCTACTGCATCTTTACGGAAACAGGGATTGTTATTTCAGTAGCCAAGCAGAAGGACTGTACAGTTTCTTCAGCCTAGTAGCTTTTCAGCAGGCTGGGCTTCCTTCTACCAACCCTTCCACCACCACTCCAGTGGAAAGAAGGACCTGGACTGAGCTCAACATCCTGAAGTGTCAGCCCTGGATTTCTCCTAGTACTGTTTCTTTCCTTATCCCCTGCAATTAGATCAGCAGCTGGAATGCATGGAACAAATGCAGCTATGCACGTGATCTCCTGCTACTTTCTTCTGTTCCCCATAGCAGTGACCCATGTCAACAGGTACATAGGGGAATAAATTTCTTGGTGACAGCTGATGCTGGTGGTGGGAAAGGTGAATTTTTGTTTCTTTGGGAGAGAATCTGTGATGGGAATTGGGATGGGGAGGGAATGGGACAGTATGTTCCAGATTCTGCTGCTGCTAAGGCTAGGTGATCTTAATCTAAGCAACAGTATGCTAAATATAAACATTTCAAATTTCAGAGTTCCTTTTTCTAGGTGTCTTGACACCAGCTGGGAGTGGCAGCTTCTTGTTCTTTCTCTGTCTCCCAATTTCCCAAGCCAGACTATTCTACCAGAAAGTTTGCGGTATGAATTCTGTATCCCTATAGGCCAGGGAAGAAACTGGAGAGAATGGGGGTCTCCCCTTTAGCATCTTTCTTTCTAAAAGTCCATGCACTGACAAGCTGGAAATAACAGAAATATTCCATCCAGTTCTTGCAGGTCTGAGGTACCTGCTCTAGAGAGGTGCAGATATTGAAAGATATCTCTGTCTTTTGCACATAAGCTCACATCCTGTAATCCACAGGCCTTCCCTAACATCCTTTGAAACAGCTGAAATTGTGCACTGATTGGATAGAGAATGTGTATATCAAAAGTGCTCTGCATCTCCTTGTCAAGATGCCTGCAGCTGCTGATTGAGACGCCTAAGCTGATGTTCCAGGCTAAGGGGGATCATTTCCATTCTCAACATTGACATGCCATTTTTATTTTAAGAAATTGAAGCAGTGGGTGGTACTACCAACCCATTAAAATTTGGAAAGGAGAAAAATGAGGAAGTTTTTGTCATGAAATAGCTTAATCTCCTTAATACAAATACCATGGGAAAAGAACAGTTTCAAGTTTTGCTTTCCCTGCTTTTGAATACCTACTCCTGCATCTTCCCTCTTCCACATCATGGGCAAGTATAATAACCACTGCTCTACGAAGTCAGTTTGTTTGTTTTTTTTTTTCTCCCAGCCTCTCTTGTTGATGCTATTCCTCTTCACATAAATAATTAAATGTTACTGTTAAATAATAAATATTAAATAAATGGGCCAGAGAGAGAGCAGGAGAAATCCTGGCACTACGATCTTTCTCATAACATTTTCACATATTTTGTTGGGAATTTTGGGGGGGAATACTTCATTTTTTTGTCCGTATTTAAAAAAAAATATAATTATGAAAAAAATTGATTTCATTATTTTCTCCTACCATTTGTATCATAAGTTGACTAAACTGAACATGAGTGCATATGGGTGTAAACATTGTTTATATTTCAAATCTCAAGCAGCAAATGCCAGAAAGTGTCCAAATTAATTACAGTAGAGAGAAGAATTGTAGAGGTAGACCTATTCCAATTTATGGTCTGCCTTTTTTAACTAGTGCCGCATTTTATTGGGAGGGTTTTCTCTTCTGTGTGCTATAAACATGTATTCAGGCAGCTGTCTAAACAGAAGGTGTACTGAAATTAAAAAAAAAAAATCACAAAGTGATGTTAAACTCCTGGAGCAGCTGTTGAAGTGGAAAATGTTTGCAAGTCGTTGTTCACCTTCCAACCCTGATCATTCTTCTGCTTTGAGAATATTTTTTCTCCCTTTCCTTAAAAAACTCAGCAAACTAATAAATATGTTCACCAACACTGTCTGAGGGGGAAATACCAAGCATGAGACCAGATTTTGAGCAGCCTGTAGAAGGACTTGAAAATTACAGAAGTTGAGCACCAGATAGTAAGTGCTTGATGATCAGAAAAAAAAAACAAACAAAAAAACCAAACAAGCAAAACAAACAAACAAAACCCACACACAAAAACCCCCACCAACAACAAAAAAACCCAGTTGTAACTTTATTTTCAGAGATTCATTTCTTCCAGAAATGTAAGCCACAGACTTGCATGTTGGCTTTCTGCATTTATTATAATGCACCACTTTTTCTCATACAAATTTCAGGATACTCAGAAGGGGAAATTTGAATGGGTTATCTCAAAATAAGTTATTAGACATATATTTAGCAACATAAAACTCTAAGTACTGCATGAAAATTAGTGTGCATTTCGCTCAAAATGCATTTCATTATTCTAATTGATTTTACTACTCTAGCTTGGGTTTAGTCTTTGGACATTTTTATTGTGACTTAAATTTAAAGTGGGCTGTTCATTATAAACTGAAAAATGTGATTTTGGCATTTCTTCAGCCTTCAGACCCTTTGTCCATAGCACCTGAAAGCAAATATTCACATAGGGATGGGCTGATGTGGTGGCTGATTTGGTTGCATAAGACAGGGATGTTGTGGAACAACATTTGAAGTTATTCAAGCTCACATTAGGTGTTACTAAAATGCAATGAGCTGTTCTGAAGATTTGCCTGCCATTTTTGGCTGATAACTTGCAGACACTGGTTTTGAACCATAGTGGGGCTGTGTCTGCCCTGTAACCAGGAAATGGGGCTTCTCTACTTTAGATTCAATGTATTACCAAAGCTTATATGGTAGGTTTGGATTCAAATCTGTCTCTCTCCTTCAGAATAAAAGGCTTTAAGATAGGAAGTTTTGTTTTCCATATATCCCTCTGTAAAAACATGGATCAGAATTAAAACAACAAACTTGCTCCTCAACACAAAGGTTATCACAGCATGTATTAATGGCTAAAATAAATATATTTTCGCAACAAGACGAATTATGCAGTAATATGCAGTATACCTGGAAAGGTCAGCACAGAACTCGTCTGGGAGGAGAACCAATAAATTATTTGTGTGATAAAAGCAATGTGTTGCCTAGAACAAAATGCACTGTGTTTTTTAACTCTGAAAATTTATTTTCCTTATAAATAAAATATTATCCATGGTAAAACAATGTAGTGTTCAGTGAACAGAAATAACCTACAATTTTTTGCATGCACTTTAACAATGGTATGAGTAACAGTGAAACAAGTTCAGCAGTAGATGGAGACTAAGAGCTGGCTCTACAGGTAGGGAGGAAGAACTGTGGTTTTAATGTTTCTAAAAATACTATGATACAATCAGCTCTTGTTGCAAGATGTGCAGCCAGCTGGACTGAAAATTCATAATGACAAGTAGGTTTGTATGTTCTTTCTGTCCAAAGTATCCATTTACTTCATATTTTTCTTTCAGTGACATACAGCACCCTTCATGTGCACTGAACACTCTGCTAAATCTATCTTCAAAATCCTTTAGCAAATTTGGGGAAAATTCTTTTAATTTATGCTGCATAATTATTTTATCATATATTTAGTCAGGAAAAGGTGTTTTAAAAGATATTTTAAAATTTTTTTTCATTGAAAATCCTTGTGTTTTTAGTCAACCTGAAAGAAACATTTAGGTCATAATACACAAGTCTATCCTAGGACATCTTTTTCTCTTTCCCCTAGCAAAGCCACTGTAGGGCCTTTCTTGGCTGAAGCCTGATGGAACCTCCTTTAGGTATTGAGATGGATTTAGGTCAATAGCACCTGCAGCTGCTGTTATTTACAAACTCTATTCCATGGTATTCCAGCTCAAGCACTTCAATACTTACAGGTGACAGGATAGAATCAAAGAGGCTTCCCTGAACCACTTAGTTATGAGTATTTTGGGTTCAACAGATGACCCTGAAACTCGACAATGTGCTGCTACCTTTCTGGCAATCTATGAATTACCTCAGCTCATCCAGGATCCATATGAAACACTGGAAAGAGAAAGTGTGATAAATCAGCTGATGTTCACTCAGCTAAGTGACAATTTTCTTCTCTTACCTTAATGGTTATTTGTATCTAAATCTGGAAATTCAGTAATTCAGTTATATCCTCCCCCTCTTTGTTTTTTATCTTTTTTTTTTTTTCAAAATAGCATGCAAACTTTGGGAGTATGAATATTGCTAGAGTCAAATACCATATCTGCTTTTCGTCCAATACTATAACATATATAATACTGATGTAATTTTTAATATTTTTTCTTCTTTGTTTTGTTATGAACTATCTCATGATATAATTGCCTTTTTCTTCTTTATTAAATATATCTATGAATGTATTTGTGACTTACACATCAGCCAGAGATGGCCACTTTAATGGTTTTAACTCTTCATGCTTCCCCAGCTGTGGCAGGATATGAAGTGAGGTTTGCTAAGCTGTAAGTCCTTGAATCTGTCCTGGAGCCTGTGTCACCATGACAGTTTATTTATTTGTTTTAGTAGAACCTAGGACTCTCCTAAACATGCAGATGAAGTGAATCCCATAGTTTAGAACTGGAAACAGATGGAAGGCTGAAGTCTGATTAGCTGACTCGTACCACAGCTGCTCTGATAGAAACACACTTTCCCATCCTATCCCCAATTTAAAGTGGTTATCATCAGCAAAGAAATTGTAAACCCAGTCCAAACAATCCCAGTATACTGGCTTTAATACAAAAAAAGATTAATTATAATCTGTTATGTGAAAGGTAGCAACTATATTTTCACCAAACAAAACCCCAAACCTCTTTACAATAATATTTTTGTTCACTTGACATTAATAGCTTGGTATGAACCACAATGTGATGGTGTGCAATGTGTAATTGTACATATCAAGTCTAAACAAAACAAGATATGAAATTTTGCCATTTTCTTGAACCGCTTTAATTTGCATCTTCATTTCATGAAATTTCTAAGTTTCAGCTTTTCATTCTGAGCTAAGGGGTTTTTTAATTTCTCTAGGCATCTCTAAATTCACTATTTGTTTCTCAACTAGGTCAAATTTGGCTTTCAATTTAAATATATTTTCATATTGGCCAAAACTGGTGTCAAGGGGGATTTTTTTTTTTTGGATGGAGGTTACAGAGTCTTGCTCCCTTTTCCTCTCTCAGGGTTTCCCAATGTCTCACCTTCTTGAGGACAATATGTCCTTTCAGATCTCTGAGAGTACACTGGTCGCTGTATTGCAGCACCCATTTCGGCTCATCTCCCATTAACTTCAGCATGATAATAAGTAGGATGCATCTAGATTGCTGTGGCTAGTCAGATTGGAAACTAGGATCTTGATGCTTGGTGTGGTAGGCAAAGGGCTACTCTTTTCAGCACCAGAACTCTAAGTTAGTTCCTGCCCAAGAAAGCAATTTCTACAGATCTGTCCTGAACAAATATAAACAAGGTAATAAATACTGTGTTTTTCAACAGTATAAAAAGGGTATCACAATGAGATGCAAATTTTAGGGATTTGTACCAGAGTTTTGCATTTGTGGCTGGGCAGGAGACACACGTGGTACGTCAGCCACAGGACAGAAAACGTGCACACTCAGCTTCTCTGTCCTGGTCTGCTTTCTTGTCTCACCCATGTCATTTGGAAGAGGAAACATGAGGAAGCATGAGATCATTGGTGTGTCTTGCTGAAAGCACTTGAAGTTAATGTGCCGAATATCTGTGCAACTGGGCTCATTTACAAGGGTACAAATATTTTTACAGGAAACTGAGTTCCCAGTAATTTTAAAAATAAGATGGAAAATTTGAAATCACATGACCATTTATTTTTTCTTTACTCTTTTCCCCCCCTACTTTGGTAGGAAAACGTATTAAAATTTCCAGGACATTAGTGAAATTTTTCATATATATACATATATAAGAGCTAAGGTTCTGAAAACATTAACTGCAATGCAGAATGTCAGAGCACAAAAACTTTTTCACTTTATGTTTTACACTAAATCTGACTAAAGAACCTATCAAGAGACTTAGCAAATCAACACGTCTTACTGTAAAGTAATTTACAGTTGCATTTGCAGGCAGGCATCAGCAGGCTCAAAACTCATTACAGCCAAAGATAACAACATTAACTTAATCCTGACAGGCGAAATACTCTAGTCAATAGAATTGCAGGTATGGTGTGTTGAAATATCCAACTGCAAACAATCCTGAGAAAGGTCAATGCAGCACAAGTGTTTAACAATACAAGTGTTCTAGCCTAGTGTTTTAGACAAAGGTTATCATCGATGCTCAAATCAGAGAAATTCACACTGAATCATTGCCTTTGAAGTTTTAGTAACACCAAGCTTTCATCATAACCACAAGCAATAGTATTCATGTGTCACAAAGCCTTTGTTTACAAACCCCATTAGAAAATATATCCAACTCAAAAAAAGTGGATAAAGAAGTAGTCAACCATTTATTTACATATTTACAAATTGTAATCTTTCTGTTCATAATATCTTGTTCACAAAGAAAGGTAGGTAGGTAGAAATCTGAACATTTGCATTGCTTCCAAGCCCATATTCTCTATAGCACTACCAATTCCTAGCAGTCTGTTGTTTTCACCAGATCTTTTGATTTATCTTAAGAGTCAAGCTAGAAGATATGTGATTTGCCAGAGTATACAACAGAATTATTAAATAAAGCTTAGCTGAATTCCTATTTTAGGGGCACAAGCAGCCATTTTGGAATCAAACACTAAGAATAAAATTTAGCCATAGGAGGTAGTAGTCACTTTCTGATTAGCAAAATTTCAAGAAAAAGCAGGAAAAGACTCCTGAAGTATGACAATGATTTACCTCAAACACATTTTTGTTTCAGTTGAATAAAATCCCTTATTGATTTTGATGTTTGCAGTAAGTCTCTGATGTTAACATATAAATAAACCAACATTTATAATATCTATTAACCATATAGAGCTATTCCTCTGTACTTACTTAATGACAAGTGACTGAGATCCCAACTTCTAGTTATAAATGTGATTTTTCAGGCTGGCTAATGCAAATCACATATTTTTTAAGTCTAGTATTTTCAAGGTAATATTAAGACAGGAGGTTCGTTCGTACTAATATTGTAGCTTTAAAAGAAAATAACTACCATAATTATTAGACTTTGAGGCCTCATTTCTGTGTTGAATCAAATGTAAGGGATGAATGCAAGAAAAATTCAGAAGTTCTGAACTGGAATTTTTTTCGTCATTTTCCAATAAAACAATGCTTGGTATATTCTAGTAATGGGTTGACTCTTCGTGTGAAGAGTAGCATGTACAGATAGCTGTAGAAGATTATCTAATTACTCTTTGCTGTGGTCTTTGCTGTGGGAGGACAGTTTTTATTACAATAATAACTGGCATGTTACTGAGTCATGACTCAATTTCTAGGAGAGAGCGGATCCTTCTTGGAGAGGGACTGTCTTGAAGGTTAAAGCAACCATGCTCCATTAAACAAATGTGTGCCACTAGATCAAGTGCCAATCATGACATAACTGACACAGAGCAGAAGAGGTCTGCACCAGTGTTCTCACATTGTTTCCACCAGCATGTGTCATTGTGGATGCCTGCACAAGACCCAGCACCAGCAAGGGGAAGAAAACAAATGATGCCTTCATAGGGAGAGATGGGCACAACACAGAAATGCAATTTATCAAAACAAAGAAGAGACTGGAGCTGAAAATCTGCATACATGTGTAGATAGACTTTAATTTCCAAGGTGTTGCAAAGTATACCTTGGAGAAAGTAATGTTTTTCAGCAGGTTTGAATTGTGGCCTCTGTCAAACTGCGGATGGGAATATGAAATATCAAGACATTTGTGATTAATCCACAATTCATGTAAAACATCTAACTGCCTGCATTTGAATTTTGAATTTATCTATGAGTAGGTTTGTAAGAGTGAATGTGCAAGAATTAGTGGTTATTAATATAAACTGAAATGGTCAGCTGTTAGCATAAATACTCTGCTCCTCATAAAACTTAATACAGATCAACAGTTTATACCATTAATTCATTCTTTCTCTAGTGGTGATCTTAGCAGAGTGACACGATGGACAGCTAACTGAAAATAATTTTTTAGCTATTGCAGCTCTGTATATTGCCAAGTATGCTTCTATACCAGACACATAGATAAGATCAAGCCACAATACCTTTCTCCCTCATGTCTCAGTAATTATGCTTCAAAGACTCTGAAACAAGAAGTTTATTTTTTAAGTGCTTTTACAAGGCTTCTTCCCCCAAACACATAAAATGCTTTTAATTATATAGTACCCATTCACTCAACCCAAACTGGCCACTTTTATTTGAAATTACTTTGGTATTTTTAGCCTTGCTATTTTGCAGGGAGGATGCACGCTCACTCAGTTGAGCACTGAAGGTCAGCAGTGTTTTAGTGATCCTGTTAAAACATTATCCCCTTCCATAGAAAAGAGTCACCTAACACATAAGACTATTTTTCCTTAAAAAAAAAGTGTGGAAAATACCATGTGAAGGTGAAATAGTTACATGAATATTGTCCCTTACACTCCACCTAAGGTGAAGCATGCAAGGCCCAATGCAAGTTTAGATGTTCTCACACTTGAGTGAGTAAAGCCATGAGGCTGCCTGGTTCCTGCCTTAACAAGAAAACTTAGGAGTTTCAACAGCTTTTCCAAGAATTTCATGTCTACTACTACTATTCAGTTTACATCTTATCACTTGTCTGTTCTACTTTCTCTTCAGCTTATAAGGGGTTCAAGGCTCCAAAAAGTCTCTTTAAAGGATATTTTAAGTGGTAGCATTTGCTACCCTTAGATGTTCAGATCATCTATAGTCTTCTTCCTGGTTTTATAATAAACCAATCATCACACCTGCAGTCTGATCATTTTCACCAGCAGCAGGAATTTTTTTTTAAGGAGAATGGTAGTGTGGAAAGGAACTGTGACAGAGAGTTTGCTGCTTCTGGCTGTGCTTGCTTTAAAGGAACAGTGGAAAAACAGTACAAGCCAGCTTTTTCCTTTATGTGTATTTTCGTGTACAATACACAAACACAATGTAAGTGAGCGCGCTTTCCTGTTCACAATGAAAAGCTTTTGAAATAATTGGCTCCTCAAGCCATTATAATGACAGAGAATTGAAACAGCTCAAAACTTGTTTCTCAGATGTAAAAGCCAATAAGCAGTAATTAAGGTTGAGAAGGCTTGCTGCTTTTTAACTAAGCTAAACTGACATACACTATCCACTATGTCAGGATATTTGGGGGCCATGAAGGTTAATCACTAAAATTTAGCACTTAGCCACCGTGGCAAAGCACTTCAGCTACTTCAGACTAGGTTTAACTGTCTTGCCCCCACCCTAGTCACCCCTTATCTGTGCACCTCTGTTGCTAAATGCCTATTAGAGAACAAATTAATAGGTCTGAGGTACTTAAGATGATCTAAATACTTATACTGATGTAATCTGTTTAAGATGATGTAAAGGTTTAGCATAGATTATACTTATATATCTGAAAGCCTTAGTTTGGTTTATCTGCAAAAGCCCTTCCAGGACGCAATTTGGAGGGAATAGAGGCGTAAAGGGGAAAGGGAAACATTGGAAATGTTGAAGAACAGTGAAGCAAAGGCGCATATTTAGCCTCAAGCCATGCATTTGAAAGATTATATAAGTACAGATCTAGCAACACATGGGTAGTCTGGAATACTAGAAGGATGCCAGTCAGTCTGGAATACTAGAAGGATGCCAGTCAATCTATTTTATTAAATGTCTCCCAAATGTGTTAATGGGGAAATTACTGTTGACAATATTAGACAGTCATTAGGTTTGTTATTTGGTAATCATTAGAGTTGTTTGATCCTTTGAAAGGCAGAAATGAAATTTTACCATCTAGACTAAATGTATACATTTATATATTTAAATAAAAACCTGTACAAAAGAGAACTTTGAGGAGAGTTGACAGCATTCATCACCTTCCAATTTCTTATCGTCTCAGCTGTAGGATAGATATCCCTTCCAATGAATGCTGGGAATTGCTATAGTTACCTATAATTATATTATTTATTTCTATAATTTCATATATAATATGTATTATGCATAATTTTATATAAAATGATAATATTTATAGTTACTTATAAGTTATATTTCCATGCATATGTACAAGGGAGAGGAAACCTAATTTAGATTTTCAGTCTTAACTGTCGTTCTCCCTCACCCTTGAGACCTGAACTAAAGGATCGTAAACTTGTTCTCCCTTTTTTATCCATCTTGCCTCTCCAGAAAAAAATTGTATTTTTACTTCTACTGATTTGTAAACATATACAACGATAGCTTTTATGCTTTGCATGTAATCAAATAAGATAGCAGTGAAGGATTTAAGATTAGTTGGCATTTGAATTTCTGTCTTCCTTCCAAAGCAATGTGAACTTTCCAGCCTATGTGCTAAAGATTGAAGTTTCACAAAGATAAAAATGGACAACGTTTCTTTAGCAGACAATTTGTCACATAGCCTTTAAGTTTTACTAGCCCGGAGAGATATCCAACAACTAAATAGTGAAAGGAAAGTGAATGATTAGCTGGCAGACCTTCAGGCTACTGAAAGATAGTTTTAGTAGCCTGTCATGAAAATCTGTGGCCTCAGGCTGTGGGGCTACTTTTTATTTCCAAGCCCGTTATTGATTTTGGTATGAAGAAAATAATTTGGTGTTGTTGCTTAAGGTGTCACTGAGAAAGGAAAGAGAAAAGGGAAAAAAAGCCAACCACATGTTTCATTTGCTAACCGTTTTTAGTTCAAATTTACCTTTTTATTAGAACAGGGATTGAGCTGGTAGATGAAGGGCATTTACTACTTAAAGGTACTACCATCTTTATGAAACATGGCACACTAATTGAAAACACAAGTAAACTGAAAATTAAATTTAAAAGCCTATAATTTAGTATCTTCCTTGCCAGGAATGATGACTTTCATTTACGGAGGGAATCCAGAGCTGCTCAGGGTCAGTCTGATGTGTGCCATTTTCAGGCCTATCGTGGAGGCTGATGGAGTTGATTAATTTCTTGGAACTCAGCTTTGTCTTCTCCAGCTCACTGAACAACTTCATTTCAGCTGATGAGTTCAAACAGGGGTCAGAGCAATCCTCATTTCTGACAATCCCACAAAATGGGAATTAATTTTATGAGTTAGTACTATTGTGTTCAAAACTAAGCAGAAAACAGTCAGCTGACTAAATCTAAGGAGGGAAAGAAATATTCCATTTACAAAACCTACTAAGATATACTGAACTGTTTAAAAATACAGGAAAATATTTACATTAGCAAAGGAAAATGATTAAACATCCCATAGAATCTAATGCCTGAAAATCTGTTTAAGATCCATTTCAGAGCAAATGCTTAAATTGAAGCTGTTGCTCTTCATAGTTATTTAAAAAACACATTCGGGGGGATTAAAATGAGTTTTAGAGAACTGAAAGATACATTGCTATGAGGAGAGCATACCTGCTTTAGAGGTAACAAGGTTATAGGTTCTAATTTTGTTTTAGTAACTTCTATAATATAATCGAGCAATGTTCCTCATGTAAGCAGTAATGGCATTAAACATTATGAATACTGATACTCTCTTCAGAAAGTATTTTACAATGCAGTCTTCAATGTTTACACTCAAAGATGATTAAATACAAGTAACATTATTGAACAAAAGCAATTATGAAAACTTATGTACCAACACCACCATTTGATCTGTCGTCATGTCTTTCAGATACTACTGAGAGTTATTTTAAAGATTTTTTAATAATTATTATTTTCATAGAATGATCTGGAATACTTGTATCTTGCATGAGCAAAGCTTATATGTTAAAAGCATTTGCTAAGGATGCTAATGCACTGGCATTTTTCTTCCCATGTTCTTCCCTATTGTTTCTTCTTTGAAAAATCTGCCACATCTGAAACACTACCTAGACATATGGAAGTGTTTTTTCCTTTTTAGTTTGCTGGGGTCTGGTTGAATATCAGTGATCAGGAACAAGGAGGGTACCATATTCAGCTGCAGCGGTCGTGAGTTGTTTCAAAGAGACAATTACGATTTCTTTATTTGATATAAAAAAGTTAAAACACAGACTTCAAAATGGAATTGCATTCAGGTTCTGTGATTATCTATTCATATATAATCTCAGTAGTGCAATAAGATATGAGCTGTAGATTTATCTGTTTCATCTGATTTTGAATGTGAGAGCGGTGTTTGACTTGTATCTCCACCAGTTTATATGCAAATACTATGATCTTGATCCTTTCTTCAGGGTACGAAACAACTCTGGCTGGATGGCATGAAGGAAAGTCAAATACAGTCAGATTACAAAAGGTCACGTTGTTACTTTGATGTTTTATTTTTCCTCCAAGTTGTAAAAGGATCTATTTATTCCTTCCCTAACCTGGCGATCCAAAAAACTTCAACATCCAAAAAGCATCAATCCAGTATTTGTTCCCTAGAAGGTTAGAATCAGAAATCAGGCTGTTTTGGATGAAATAGCCATGGTTATGGACTCATCCTGCCAGGAAATTTCTATGGGATTTTTAACTCTTGTCTTTTTACTTACCCCTTCCTTTTCTGGGAGACATGAAGATGAGTTAGAACTTTTGCTTATCTGTATGGTCTGCTTTGTCCTTTTAAATAGGATTGACACCAGAAATTGCAGACTTTGGGTTCAAACTACAGAATCACTTTAATGAAAGGAGTATATGAAACGTTTTCTGGGTTAACCCTTTCAACTTCCATTGTTTTCTGTATCAAAAAATATGGCAAATCAGCAATTCAGAGCCAGGAAACAGAATATTTCTTCTGTCACTTGTGATTCCAACAATTATTAAAGCTCAAACTCTGTGCTAGTGAGGCATATGGAGTTTAGGAACTTTCATTCATCAGCCGATGACACTAACTCATGTAATCCTTTAAATCTCCTTGTCCAATCTGGGAGCTTGATGCAGATATTATTATCAGCAGACAAGGATAATATGATGCTTTTAATTGATAAATGTTTTTAAATTCTCAGATATTTCACTCAGAATAAATTACTCCATTGAAACTTGCAATGAGAAGCAGTGAACTGTGGATAACATTTTAAAACGTCACTATGACAATGAACCTTAGTTGTTTAGAAGTGACTTTTTCTGAAAGACTTCCTTAAATAAAATACTTTTAATTTTGATAGCCAGACTAAAGGGGGAAAATGTGAGGAGGACTTAGTTCCACTATGGAAGTCTTAAAGTGCTGCAAATTACAGTCCATGGCCTACACAAATCATGTCCTGAGCAAAAAAATGTGTTGTGCAACTAAATTTTACTATGGATGAATCTTTATCACCAAAGGTATCTTTTACAGGGAGAAAAAAAGAAAAAGAATGCATTCAATAATTTTGAGCAAGGTATTGCTCATTTTTCTTCAAACCCCTCCTATTACTGGGCTTACTTAAGTAACTAAGTCTCCCATTTGTTACTGCAATTACTAGTTATCAGACTGATATGATAAAAAGGTACACAGAACAATGAAAGTGGATGGGGAGAGTTACCTAATGCATTTCTGCAAATGGTAACCTGTTTTGGGAAGTGAAAATCTGTCTGAAAATTTTTCTGGTTGTTTCTCCTTCCAACATATGTAAAACTTTCAGACTGCCTCTGCTTTTCCTAGTTGCAGGTTGATACTTTTTTGTTTTGCTCACAACTATGCACAGTGTTTCTAACATCCACCTCAAAAAGTCTTATATATAATGTTTAATTCTTTTTTTCATCAATAAGGAAGAAAGTTAGGCTTTTAAAGTCCAGAGTCCTACTATTTATACAGATTATGATTCTTAGCCATTTCTGTATTGATGCACTGATTTCTCTACATTTGGCATTTTCTGTAGTAGAATGTAGTCAGACTGTGAGTGTCATCGAATAAAACAATTTCCAAATCCTACATACCTTGAACACGAGGATTACAAGCAGTGTCGCTTGTATTTTGACTGCTGCAATCTACTTCAAACTCCTGGGCACTGTTTACATAATCTTCTGAATAGTACTGCTGACACACAAAATGCTTTGTGGATATAAATACCTCTATATGGTAATTTCTAAAATGAAAAGTGATTGCTCAATAAGAATTTACACAAATTAGAATACAAATATAATTTGCAAATGACAAGATATTAAAAATTATACAGCCTTTTGTGCTTTGTAGTGTAGAGAACTTTGAACTTCCACCAATGCTAGGAGACATTCTATCAACTGTAAATGTCTCTTTCATCGGCACTGTAAAGTATCAACTCAAATTGATCTTTTGATAGCAGAAGTTCCATCCAAAATTTTAGGATCAGGAAAGTGCAACTTTCTTTGTATCTGTGTAGGCATTAAATTGGAGTTGCAGCTTTTTCTGCAGTAAAAATGAAATTATATGCTATTCCAAATGAAATATAGGATGTAAAATGAGCATGACTATGTATTCAGATTTGACACAAATGCATAACATTTATGTCAGATGCTGCTGTGTCTGCTTAATAAATTATGGTAAGGTTCTAGCAGTTTTATGGCCCAATAGAAAAAAGTAGAAAAAGGAACTGAATCCTAAATGAATACATAACAGCAAACACTTCTGCATCTGCCGCTTGCCATGTCATATAAAAAAATGGACAATACACATGGGAACTGTGTGCTGTCCATTTAGACGTCTTCAAATAGCATTCCTTAATTAACCCTCATAGACTACAGTTCAGAAAAAGTAGAGGAAGTAGTGTCTCTTATAGATGAGTTCTTATTTTTAAATGGTACATTACATCAATGGGATGGCAAACTATTACGAATTGGGATTTTGCATTTATTTTATCGTCCTCAATCCAGGCTATTGCAACCAAGATCTCATATCCACTGTGCCTCACTGTGCTCTGTCCGTTTATGTCTAGAAAAGATAAAGCACTGATTGCAGCCACGGTGACACTTCCACCCATCCCTAGCAATTCACTGTTAATCTGACAATCTGACCTGAAATTACCAGTTTTAGGAAGAATGCAATTTACTTGTTATGCCCACTGAGTTTTAGGTTGACTTCACCCTCTCAGTAGCTTCAACCCAGGCATTTTCACCTATAATGTTCTGAATGGTTGATCGTAAATTAATATGCAATCTCTGCTAAACTGGCCAAAACACTCTGAAGATGTTGAAAACTAACGCCTGAGACTTGAATTGCTGCTTAAAGTCAAGCAGAAGATTTGAAAGTCCAGAGAAAAATATTTAAATTCTCCAGATATGAGAATACACTCAAGTTCTGCAAAGTCAAGGGGTTGTGAAGACCCTGTCACATTCAAAGATTAACTCCAATCATAATTAATATGAAAGAATACCATACTTACCTTTAGGGTACAAGAGCTGTCAACCAAATAAATTAGATTTATCCTGCAAAGAGCAGGTAACTTCATCCTTTATTGACATCTATATCGATAACTGAATATGTTAAATGAATGAAGAAAGAATGAATGATATGAGATCATCTGAAAAAAATTATAAAAACCAGTTGTTTTTTTAAATCCTTTAATAATTTGCTATTTTCTTAACATTCATTTTTATTTCAACAAGTACCAGACATAAAATTAAAGAAAAATTGCAAATAGTAGGGCTATGGTACTAAAAATGTGGTAAACAATCCAACATCAGGTCTATAATAGATATATTAAAAAGAAAAAAAAAAAGACAACAAATTAATTAGAATAGATGAGGTAAAAGTGGACAATGAATGCCAAAATTATTATTTTGAATTTTTTTCAGTGGGGAATATGCTATGTGGGTTTTATAATCTAACATACTGGTTACAGTTTATAGTTTTATACAATTAATTGACACACCTACATCTTTCAGCATTTTATTTGTGGGCTTTTTTCTCCTTCGTATCATCAGTAAATTGACGTCAAGCCTGTGAGAGAGCCTCAGCATGGCTAGGGTTGAAAGACACAACCGGAGTTCTAATCTAATGTACCTGCCCAGGCTGGGTTTCTAGAACAGGTTCTGATGGCTGCTGAATACTTCCAAGGTGGGACATTCCACAGTCTCACTATGCAACCATTGCCAGCATTTCCTGATGTTCAGATGAGGCATACTGTGTTACAGTCTGCGCCCATTTCCTCTTGTCCTGTCACTGGGCACCACTGAAAAGAGCCTAGCTCCATCCTCTTTGCTCCCTCTCTTCAGGTATTTATACACATTAATGAGATTTCCCAGTGAACCTTCTCTTCTCCAGGCTAAATAGTTCCAGCACTCTCATCAGGTCCTTATTCATAGGATGCTCCAGTCTCCTCATCATCTCAGTGGTCCTTTTGTTGGACAGTGTCCAGAGTGCTAATGTCTTTCTTGTTGCTCAGAACTGGACCCAATCTTCCAGGGTGTTGTCTCACCAGTGTTGAGTAAAAAAGAAGGATCACCCCCCTCAGCCTACTGGCAATACTGCTGTTGATGCAGGACACCATTTGCCTTTTTTTCTCACAAGGGCACATTGTCAGGTCATGTTCAGCTTGGTGCTCACTAGGATCTCCCAGGTTCCTTTGTGCAAAGCTGCTTTCCAGCCAGTCGGACCCTGGCTTTTACTGTGCCTGGGTTTTTTTTCTCTTCAGATACAGGTCTTGGCACCTCCTCATGTCAAACTCTTCAAAAAACATGCAAAATACACTGCACACAAAACTCACATTCTAGCAAAATATAACAAGTACAAAAGAAAAAAATTCATTTTCCTTCAGTTCCCACCCTTAACATGCATGAAGAGGAAAATGTATTTCTGGTACACTGAGCAGAGATACAAAGTAAAGTAGTCAATACCTTTCCACATCTTGAGTGTGCCTGGTGTTCCTTTGTTGATCAGTATTCACTCAGGATTCAGGATATCTAGGACCCTTCATGTTCTTTCCCTGAAAAAATCCGAAGTCTGTCATTTACCATTGGATTTAACCATGATAGTCAAACCAGCACTTCAGTGTTGTAGGACTTCAGTGCCTAGCACATGGCTTGCCAGCTATTCAGCTCCCCACTCTGCATTTGGGAATGCCTTTTCTGAAGATGGTGCCTCCTGTAATGGATCTTATGGCAGACTTGCTTGCTTGAGTATGACTGTCTACTCTACTGCACGTCCTGGGGCCTAATTGGCAGGTTTTATACATCTGGTCTTTGCACTTCTGTATTCACACGGAGAAATATTTATTTATATACCCATATTTAGGAATTTATATTCTAGATATTTAGATATTCTCTATAGACATCCTATATACCACAGGTATGTGACATTACACACAGAGATACACAGATATTATAAAGACCTTGATTTTATAGTTGCATGTGCAGCTGCAAATCTATATTTATAAGGTACATCTAAGATTTTAGATTTACATCTAAAAAGCTATCTTCAGTTCTGTAATGTTTTAGATATATCTGTGTTATGGTGAAGAGCACATCAGCAACCCTCATACTGCTCGGAAAGGAAGTATAAACCACAGAGGAGGAGGGAAAGGACACCAGTTCCTTAGCGCAGGCTTTTGTTAGCTATTTACTATGACACAGATCTTACTTTGCTCATGGACTGGAATTTTTTGCTCAAAACTTCTTTTCATCATTAAATTGAACAAGCAGGAATTGCAAAGCTGAGCAGATGGTTTCAGGACACACAAAGTAGCTTGCCTCTTGGACAGAAAGATCATTATGCTATGGAAAGTATTAATTAACAGTTATCATTTGTTCGAGTTCTCAGCAGATGACATTGAAAAGATCATTAGTCTTCTACATAATATTTTTAAAAATATGCTGTTTTAAAGTTATGAGTAAATTTGTCAGCCTCCAGTGAAAATCAGATGGAAGTAGCTGTCATAAAAAGATAAACAGTACTATTGGAAGACTTCACTATAGCAATACCAAAGCAAGATATTTTGGTACAGGCATTTACCCCTGTGGGGGTGATTAGAGTTTTATCAGAGAAAAAAGACAACTTTTTTTCTCCCACATTAGTATACCTGCTTCACAGATGATCTGATTTTTCTACAGAGCTAGGCTCTAGTCACTTGGAAAAATGCATTTATGACGGAGATTACAGGGCAAGCCAGGAGTTGGAACACTGGGAGTGCATCCTTCTCCAGCTGCCCTCACATCCAGAATAAGTCCACAAACTCTTCACAACAGTTTTTCTTATTTATTAGAATGAAGGGAAAAGGAAACCAATATTAATTTACTGTAATGTTTTAAAGAAAGAGTGGAAAAGCTATTTGTGCAGAGTGAGATATTTTCCCAATCGAGGAAAAAAATATATTTTCAAAATTAAAGACTCATGAATGAACATTTAAGATACATAAACATGAGCCCATAAAATCTGCAACAGTTGTTTCCAATAAGATTTATAACAGCTACCCAGGTTTTCACAAGCAGGATAAAGCCTTCTGACAAAAAAAACACCCATAATTCAATGAGTTAGCAAAACTCAACAAACTGACTTATCCATTTAGGTCACAATGATATTTTCGAGCACATAAACTTTCCTTGCATTCGGGGGCAGCTCTTACAAATCAAACTGCATTCATAAATACTGCTAGACTAATGAAGGGGGAATGAAACAAAACCTGAAATTTATTAAGATTGAATTTAGTGAATGCTCTCTTTTATTTTCCCTTGTGGTAACATCTTTCAAAAGTAAAGCCTGCGAAGGGAAAAGTCAGTAAGTGACTAGCATGGGGGAACAGGGAAGAAATAAATACTGATAGTGATTGAATTATGTTGATCACACCAGTAAAACAGCTACCAATAGCACAGAAGACCTGGGACTGTCAGCCTGGTACCATCTGGCAGCCAACATTGCAGTGCCTGACATCAAGGAGGCAATGTTAACTCCACCACTGAAAGGGGCTGTGAACTATGATCAGAGATAGAGCCCCATCAACAGACATCTATTTTCCTGCTTTGCCATAAATGTCAGTGTCCATAGACCCCTCAATTATTCAGTGTTCTGCTGAAGGTTAAAGGCTTAGAACTGATTTTATAAGGCAGTCTTGACACATATTGTTTCCGCTGACCACACACACGCACACATACACAGGATGCAGGCTGGGAATGCCACAGTGGATAAAGATCAGCAGTAATTCATTTGCAAAAATTAGAGAAAAAAAAGAGCAGTACTTAAGGTGAGGAAAAAGCAACAGAATTTGTTACTTTGGAAAAGATTTTTTAAAAGCAAAAGGCTAAACACATTCAGCAGGGGTTTTTGTTGATGTTTTTCCCATTTTCAAAACCAACATTACAATTTTATGATGCACAAAATGGAAAACTTTCAAAAATGTCAGATTTTGAAAAAGATTACTATGAATAATGTATTTCAATACAGCTTTGTCAAACTGTTCTATAGTACATACATTTGTAATTTCTTAACACTGAATTTACTGGGAAGTGACACTACTGTGCTCATGCTGTTCACACTTGTTTACAAATAGAGGCAGTCAGGCTTTGAGCTTCAAATTCAAGTGTCCAGATACTGACGTGACTTGCCTGAAAGCACTGGCAGGAAAAGTGCGCTGTGTTAAAAATTCATAAAGAACACTGCTTTTTATTTCAGGAGTAACAGGAGCAAAAGGTTTTTGCACTGCCCTGGGAAACAGAAAGTTCAAATATTGCAAAGTTGCAGGAGCAGATCAGAGCATACTATTCACAGTTAAAGCCTACAAGGCAGTTCTTTATAGTGTCTTGGGTGAGACAACTGAAGGAGAACTGAACCTAAGGAGCCAATTTGCTGAGTTTTGTTCAGTCTGTAAATTGAGTAGTTTTTATTATAGAATCATGAACTGCAAGAGCTGCCTACTGAACAGTGGAAAACGATTTGAATCTGGGTATTTCTAGGTTATGTAAACTTATGTTTTTGTAACTCCTCCAAGATGTCAGATAGACCCATAAAAGGCTGCTACAACAGATGAGATCTTTCAAAGTTCTGTCAACAATTATTGATTCCATAGCTGGCTACTTTTTCAGACACTTTTGTGGGAAGAAGCTGTGTTCAGGCTCCAGGCTAAGAGACAGGTATGGGTTTGGTTTTTTGTCTTGTTTTTCCTTTTAAAAACTGTTTGTGTGCTCAAACTTCCCCTTGAGAAATGCATCCACTCACTGAGTGAGATCTAAGAGTTTACCAACTAAGTTGTAACATTTCTTTATGCTCTTGTTCTCTTTATCCTGAAGTCTATGCTGACTACTAACAAAAATGTTATGCATCATGTATTTTAAGATATCTTTAAATGAATATTCATCAAAACTGCCTTGTATTTTAGACAGTTTCTGAACCAGACCCTTCTAGGAGAGGCAAACAACTAGAAACACTTGTCAAATATGTTATTTCATACATTTAAATAATATCTATCAAATGTCTGTCAGATGGCTGACTGAATTCTTTGAGGAAAAATTAGTAGAGTAAAACCTCGGTTTTTGACGTTGTCAAATTATGCAAAGGGGGTCCACGTCAAGCCTCTGCACACAAATACCTACACTTACAAGTACCAAGACAAAAGAATTATGTGAAAAGCTCTCACACTTTTGGGAGGAGGGAAATCAGCATGTACTAGCTGAAGAGCCAGTACTCAGATGCACACGACATGGGGAACAAGCAGGAGGAACCAGAGATCTTTGTGCAGCTGAAGCCTCAAAAAAGAGTGGGGTCACAGGAATGGTGTAGGAAGGCTCCCATGACTAAAGAACTAAAGTACAGTGAGTGGGCTACAGGCCCCTTAGGAAGTGTAGGCTGGGAGGAAAGGAGAGAGAGTTGTCCTTTATGTGAAAAATTAGCAGGCGCACATGGGGCTCTGCCTTAGGATGGATGGCAAGCCAGTCAAGAGCTTATGGGTTAGAGGTAGACAAACATGGGTGATGTCATGGTTATTTTCTGTGGGCTGCTTCAACGGGAAAAACAAGCAGATAAGCCCTTCGTACCATAGGAGAAAATGCATATTCATATGCTCTTGTCTTCATGGGACACTTTTAACTATCCTGATATCCCCTGGTAGGGCAGTACAGGAAGCCACAAGCAGTTCAGGGAATTTGTAGAGAGAGTTGATGATAGCTTCCTAAGATAGGTCATCAGTGTTTGGAAAAGGGTAGATTCTCTTCTGAACATGATACCTACAAACAATAAAGTCATTGTGGGACATGGGAACATCGGGGAAGGCCTTGGCTCCACTGATAAGGAGATGCTGGAGTTCAGGATCCAGAAAAAAAGGGAACAAGGCAAAAAGTAGGAGCACAGCTTTGGATTTTAGTAGAGCAGATTTTGCCCTATTCAGGGATCTGCTTGTAAGAGTCCCACAGGGGACAGCTGTGGGGAGAAGAGGGGTCCAGGAGAGCATGTTGTTTTTCAGGAATCAAGTTCGTCATATCCATTTCCCCCATGGCCAGAATATCAAGCAAAGGTGGCAGGAAGCCAACATGGATGCACATGGATGTACATGGGTCTCTTGAATAAACTCAAATATCAAAAGGAAATCTACAGAAAAGGAGGGGGTGAGGTAGCACAGGACAAATGTAGTGACACTACATGCTGGAATGAGTTTAGGAAAGCCAAAACTCAGCTAGAGTGAGAATATAAAGCCTCAGAGGTCCCTTCCAATCTGAAATATTCAATGATTCTGCAATTCAGTGATTTTGTGAAATAATCATAAAAATGTCCAGTTCTTCCTGGTTTGTGAATTTTTTACTATTTCTTCTTGGGTTTGTTTAGTCTTCTAATTCCTTCTCTGTTTAGTCTCGAGAAGAGGAGGCTCAGGAGGGACCTCGTTGCTCTCTAAAATCCACTGAAAAGATGTTGTAGTGAGATGGGGACCTGTCCCGTATACTGTGGCTGCAGTGAGAGGACAAGGGACAGTGGGCCTAAACTGAGACAGGTGATTCCGATTAGATATTAGTAAAAAATATTTCCATTGTTAGGGTGGTTAGGATTGGAATAGGTTGCCCAGGGAGGTGGTGAAGTCACAATGCTCGGAGATGTTTAAGAAGTGTCAGGATCTGGCACTGGGTTATATGGTTTAAGGGGTTTGGGGTACAGTGATAGTGATGGGTGGGTGTGTGACTGGACTTCATGATCTTAAAGGTCTCCTCCAACCATGATGATACTATCATTCCATCAGGTGTTGCACTGTTTCTGGATCAGCTGGAACAAATACCTTATCTACACACATAGGCAGTCCTAAAGCCTCCTACAGTTTTCTCACCTACTAGCAGCCACAATACTTACTACCTGGTGAATGTCAGCCCCCTAATCCTTTTCAGGTGAAAATAAGTGGCATAGAGAGGATATGAGAATCCTGTCATGAGGCATTTATGAAGAAGCTTACTATCATTCATGAAGAAGCTTGTAGGAAAGGATATTATGCTCTGATTTGTGAAATTAATACCCAGTAGATCAGGCAAATGTACAAGACTTCAGAGCTCCATTCTTTCAATCTCAGAATTTTAGCAACAGTGGAGCAGAACATCAACAACTTTCATTCCCCCTCTTCTGTGGCAGAGATGTTTGATATTCTCACTGGGACTATATAGCTGCTATTACATGTTATCCTCTTTGGTTTTTCTCCTTCCCCTCCCACCCCCTTTTTTTTTTTTCCTAGTTCATGAGGAAAGTAGTATTTTTTTTCCTCATCTTCTCTACCTAGAAAAAGAAAGGATTATGAAGTGGCAGCACTTTGGGATGAAGTAAACCTTTTGGTGTTTCCCACTGATAACTTCAGATGTTTAACAATTTTTTGTTTATTTGGAAAATTGGTCCATAGACTCAAATTATAATTAATTGTCTCCATGTACTAAAGACTTTTAGGCATATTTTGCAAATGCATCAGTATGGTGAGACCACCTGCTTTGTAAACACCAGAACATCATGAATTTGATGCCTTTTTTTTTCCAATGGCATGGCACATGCAAACATCTGGATTAGAAAACTGAACATGCTCTACTCAAAAAAATGGGTGACCACAAAACTTTCTCTTTATGCAAAATGCTATTTAAATTAATTTTGCTTGGATGAAGAAGCAGTCCCCTGGGACCTCTTCTTACACATCACAACTCTGTAGCTCCCATGTAATACAGATTTCCACTTTCAGCAACAGATATGCAAGAATTTTTCTCGTATCTTATTCAAGCCCTTTGTTTCTCACTGCCTAGACTTCTAGTCTCTGATTTTCACTCTCACCAAAGCAAAAAAAATCCACTGTTCCTGTGGCTCTGTTGCACCTGCATGCAGATATAGCTATGACTATACAAAAGTCTTGAAGGTCAGACATCACCTGAGAACAGGTTTAGTGCCTAGTAGCTCTGATTTTAATGATCTCTTTATTCACCAAGAACACTGTGGAAATTCTCCTTGTTAGACACTGTAAGAGAAAAAGCTCATCTTTTTAAAATTAAAATATGTACAAGTCAAAAGCTTCACCTTGAAAATGCTGCCACAGTAAAGGAAAAGTGTCAAATATCTTCCAATGAGTAAATAGGAGGAAGTTGCAATGACAAAAAAAATGCTTTCCCAGTTATTAAATAAACAAAATAGTGTAGAGTTGATTCTTGCCCAATTCAGGTCTGTTATCTTTGAAGTGTACCCATTTTCAGTCTGACCAATTTTTTCTACTAGGAAAAGACTTTATCAGGCTGTTACTGAAAGAAAATATTAAGTGTGTGGTGCTCATATTCAGAAATTCAAAACAGTTTACACAATATATACTGCTGTATTAGTGTGTTCTTGCTCATTTATAGAATACCATTAGGCAGTCTAAAATATTGGTTTAATTAATAAGAAACAGTGGGCAGACATAAGATTTATCATACTCTGTATCTAGCCAAAAAATCTGGAACTACTCAAAAAAGCTCTGTACTTCACTACTCTGAAAAAACCTACACGTTTTGTGAGAAGTCCCTGATGGATGAATTGCTATGTGGTAGATCTCTAAGACAAAAAGCAATGTGAGAAAATGGGTGTTCCACCTGAATGTGAGGAAATATTTCTTTACTGTGAGATTGGAGCAGGCTGCTCAGAGAGGTTGTGGAATCTCCTTCTCTGGAGATGGTCAAAACCCACCGGCATGTGATCCTGGGCAACCTGCCCCAGGTGAACCTGCTTTAGCAGAAGAGTTGGACTCGATGGTCTACAGAGATCCCTTCCAGTACCAGTGATGATACTGTGAGTCTGTGATTCTGTGGTTGCGTTCTCCTCTTACTTGGCAACACAGGGTTTTGACTGGAATTTGGATGTTCAGAATTCCAAACTAGGAGTTTCCTTTTCCTTGAATTTCAAGGGGTCATTTTCAGACCTTTTCCTGTGATGAAGTTTTAACCTTGAATAAATTACTCATTACAAATTTTCTGCTCAGTTTCAATATAATGCTACAGTTTCTGAAACTATTAATCTGATTTCTTTGAGCTCTTCTTATGCCTGAAAACAAATAAGACTATTTTCTTTAGATTTGTTGCTTCTATTTAATCCTCTAAAGCATTTTGACATTTGAAATATTTTCCTTTTATCTTAATGATAGCTGTGACTTTTAATAAGATTTTCATTTTTCAAATTCAGGGGTGATTCTGGCTACCTTAATATACACTTTTAACTCTCTAGGAATAAGTCCATCCAGAATTATATTTGGTCTTAATTCTTTTGCATATAAGAATTTTTGATGATTTATATATACAATCATTCCCCTTTTCAGTGTTTCAGATTCTGTCTGATTTCCTATTTTCAAGGCCTTATATTGTATTAAGTCCATACTGAAAACAATTCCTCCCTTATAAAATCTTTCTTTACATTCTTCCACTCTACAATCTTTTTTTCAGAATAGCATAGCACGCAAATAGGATTATCTCCCCATCTCTAGTTTCCTTGTAATTTGCTAATAGAGACAACAGATAATTTATAATCTAAGTGATCTCCCATTTCAAAGGATTGCCAACTACTGCTCTTAAAGGATGTATTGATGGATTACAACCTTTTATTTCTAATACCCTTTATACTCATCACAAAATGCTTGAAACATACCTTTATGTTTCAGATACTACTGCAATAAGACAAGAGGTAATGGGCAGAAATTGCATTCAATTCAAGTTGGAGCTGAATATGATGGAGGAGTTCTTTACTCCGGGGTCACCGTCCACTGGAACGGGTTGCCCAGAGACATTGTGGGGTCTCTCTCACTGAAGATGCTGCATCTGGATGCAATTCTGTGCAATGTGCTCTAGGATGGCCCTGCTTGAGCAGGGAATTTGGACAAGATGACTCACTGTGGCCCCTCCATTTTGTAATTCTGTGAAATTTATTAAACCTTGAATGTTTACCTTGTAAAATTAAATAAGAATTAATGTCCTGAAGATCCATGTGGAATAGCCTGTTACAACTGGCTGTATATAGTAAATATGTTCTCTTCTACAAAGATAGCTGAATATAAAGTGTTATTAAGACAGTGAGTGAAATTAAGTTTCTAAAAGTTTCATCAAAGAGTGAAGAAGAGCAAATCCAGTATTGTAGCATAATCACCCTATGTCACTGAGCCTGGTACTACTCACAGCTTGACTCTAGTTCTAGATACAAAAAAACATTTGACAAATAAAGTTCAACCAATTAATGGCTCCTGGGAGGACCACAGATATTTATTTCCCTTTGGCTAAATGTTTCCTTTGGTATCACTGATCACGTTTGGTAAAACAATTGAGTCATTGCAAATACTAACTGATTAATCTTCTTTGAATATTCTACTCCACCACACCTGTCAGTTACCTTTTTTTTTTTTAACTTCAGACAGTTCTTGAGTGTTCACTAGCTTTTGAGGATGCTGAGTCTAGCTTGAGTGAAGTGGGAAACGTTGAAAAATGCATGTAGTCATCACTGTATAAAGTTAAGAGATCTTCCTTTAGACTCAAATGGTCTGAATCTTTTTCATCATTTTATGTAGAATTACTGCTATATATGGACAGGAAATGAATAATTGTGGGTTTAGATTAATAGTTAGAACCCCCTGAATACTCTAAACTGACTAATATCCTGCCACTTTATAAATTGTTCATCAGATTGCGTTAAAAAAAGGAGCAAAGGAAGAGGTGGGACAAAAAGAAAAATACCTGTTCTTCATCTGTTTAACAACTTGCAGCTAACTTCCTTTAGGAAGAATTTATATTGCCTCTCCGGAGACCAGTGCTTGTTCATTAGAGCCCCAACTGCGAATATCTTGTCATAATGCCCCATATCATATGTAATATTAACTAGGTTCTGGATCCCAGAACACCTTAAAGTGAATCACTTTCAGATAGGGAAAAAAAAAAATCTAAAATAGTAAATTACGTTACATTGCTGAGTTTCAACACCTGTCCAGTAGAACCACTTATCATGACTCCTCTCTGTCCACTTTGTAAAATGGCTCCAGGACCATGGGTTGCTGCCAATAAGTGGTCACGCTCCAGTGTTATCTAACCATGTAATGAGTGTGAAGCTTCCTGAGGAAGACAAAATTAACATTTGTATTTTTCAGTATAGTAGGGAGGTATAGTATTCATGTGTTTCTATATATAAAATATTAAACCAGTTAGGAAACGATCAAGAAATGTCTCCTGCATCCCTCTTCTAGAGACCTCCACCTCCGGACACCCCTCACTGCCCCCCTTCAATACAAAAAGAAAAGAATCAAACAACAGAAATTATGTGGCAGTTTTGCCTCTTACTGATAATGGGGTTTTCAACTTTTGTCTTCTAATCCATCACACAGGAGTCTTGAAATATGGGTACCTCAGACTGTTTCTACTGTTTGTAAAAGTTTTAAATCTATTTGTGGTAGAGATTGTGTTCCTAAGTAAGTTAACAAGATGATGCTATCACATACTCTTGCTGTTAATAAGTCTTGATTCACTTCTTCTAAGTTGTTTCTAGCAGAAAGTGTTTCTGTTGATAGCACTAATGTTGAGCTGAATCATTATAGGATGCCATAACTCTACCTGAATCATCAGTTCCCTTGTCTTCTTTAATGGTCAGACAGATTGTAAAACTCTCTAAATAGGCATCTTCTACCTATGAGATTCAAATCTTGAACTTTTTTCAATATAGAGTTCTTTCTCACATTTTGTTTGTATCTGTGTCTCAATGCAAGAGATCCCTTTCTCTACTTTGCATGATAGAATAGCAAAAATGATCAAAATATTTTTGGTTTTCCTTTGGCCTTAGGTTCCTCTCATTCAGTTTTGTGACTGTATTAGAATAAAAGTTTCAGAGCAAGCATTTTGCAATGTTCTGCTCTGCCAATCGCTGTATAGACACACACCTCTATTTCTTCATCAGTAATTCTTGGCAATTTGAGCATATATTTCTGAGGAGTGTAAAATTGTAAAAGCAGGTCTCAATGGTGATGTTGAAAACTAACACCTAACAATGATCCCAAATCACTTCAAAGAACAAAAAGGGTATATTCTTATGGACCTTCAGGTATCCCAGTTGCAGTTCATTGCTCGTATTTGGAAAGACCAAGACATCTGCAGCAAGAATTGAAGAATATTACTAGCTGTCTTATTAAGACAAAGTGCAAAATCACAGCTTTTATGAATAAATTAGAAGAAACTCTGCTACAGATTAGGGGTCTCACTAACAAAAGGAAAAGGGAACAATATATAACTGTTGATGATAAAGCAATCTAAATGCTATTTACCCCCAAGCAATTTAATTTGAGGAAGCAGCAGGTGGGGTATTTTAAGTAAAGAGAAGAAAAAATTAATTCTATTGTATAATTCTTTACTAAGACATCATTAGAATATCAGGCTTACTTCTGATTAGCTATGTTTAGAATAGTAATTTCAATGCAAAACCAGCCTACTCAGATGATAAGGGGTTTTAGAGAACAAATTTTAAAATAAGAGACTAGTGAAACAAAAGTTGGGGCAGGATATGATGATTTTCTATAAATATATTTATTTTATAAACACAGTGAAAAGAAAGGACTGTCAAAACTAAACATGCTTATACAAGATCAAAAGAATGCAAAAAATAGTTATGGATATATCTTCTCAGTTAATGAAAAGAACATTTCTAACCATTAGAAATTAAGTTCTTGTGTGGTTTTTTAAATGGTGGAGGCCACAAACATACATAGACTAAAGATGATATTTGAAAATATCTGCTAGAATCCATGTGGTCACCAAAATAAAGGCAAACAATGGTTATATTGATATATTTCAAAACTATATATACACTTATAATTTGAACTGCACACGTGCAGTAGATATATAAAAATTTTTATACACATATATACATATATATATATACATATATATATATATATACAAGCCTAATATTTGAAGTGATATATATCTTCTACTTACAATTACCAAATATATTGCTTGTGTTTGTTTTGTTTGGCTGTGGCACAGTACTGAAGAGACATATTCACTGGGCTGCAAAGATCTAGAAATTTCTCTTGAACTGTCATGCATTCAACTAAAAATTCCTAAAGAATGGGATCAGCTCAAAGATCAGGGTAAATTTTCCTGTTCATTCATAAAATTTTTGCAAGATTTGTTATATTCTTATTGACTTATCCTAAGACACAGTCAATCTGAGCAACACAGCAGAGCTGTTCCAGCTCTTCATACAGTTCATCCATGGAAATATTTAAGCGCCTATAATGCTGCTTTAGATAGTCCATTATCAGCTTTCTTCTGCATTTAGAATATGACCATTTTTTCCCTTTTCTTTCACTGTTTTCTCTCAATCTCCTCCTTGTCCAAGTCCACTGTGAATGAAATTTTAAGTACATAGCTCCTTGTATTTTTTTGTGTGTTTGCTTGCTTATCTGTTTAATCAGAGCTATTTTACCGCTATTTGACAGAAAGTGCAAGTTTTAATTCCCTTACACCAATTCATATTTTTACAGTTTTTCAGTCATTCCAAATATGGTTAAGATCAGATCTGGTTCTCTTATTTACTTTTAATGTGAAACTACGCAGCCTGAAAGAGTTTTGATTATGGCAGAAGCTAAGTTCTGCCACCACAAGCATGTGACTGAAATAAAAGAAATTTCTCTGCAGACTATACAAGTGTACATGGAAATCTGGGAATATCAACCAACATGAGGGTCAAACCATGACACTGGCTGAAACAGCCAGCCTGTCCAATGTGCAGGCCATAAGTATCTGCTCGATGGCTAAAATATATCAAACTGTCAAAATGCCAATGAGAATCAGAATAAAATGTTAAAGCGTGAGCTTCAGGGTCTTGTCGCCCAAAGCAAAAGGTGTCTGCAGAGAAGTTTAGCCCTGTCTGCACCACTGTCAGTAAGCTAGGAAAGGACTCTTACTTTGAGGAGAAACTTCAACATCTGTATCAGAAGTACTTAACTGGAGTGTCAAATTTTGTGTGTTTCAGAAAGAAACTTTACTCTCCATCTTAAATAGATGTTCATTCAGTTCAAAGATCTTCTAAGTAGTCTGAATGAGAATCATTTCCTGTCAATCAGGTTGATTTTCCTTAGCATTTATGAAACTGTAATCCTGTTAATGTCCCATTGTTCAGAAAATTATCCCTGGTAACAGGTGTCACAGTAGGACACAAAATAGATTGACTCTGTATAGTTATCAAAAGAGAAAGAAGGTTTTATTTACAATTCTAACAGTTTCTTCTATTACATGCTGTGCTAAAAAAGGTCTATTATTGGTCCATAGGACTGACACTTCTCTCCATTGGTTAAGTAACAGGAAACAACACCTGGGGACAAGGGAACACTGTTTACTTAACCTGTTTTGAGAAATGGAGAGAGATGTTTTGAAAAAGAAACTGTTGACAGTTTCCCCTTGGGAAAGGAGCTAGCAATAGTTAGTAAGCTAAAATTCAGGCTCAGAAATATCAAGCCCACAAACAGGCATAAAATTTTCAATTTGAAAACATTTGGAAAAGATACATAGCTTTTAATGAGGAATGAGGAGAGATAAAAACTTATTATTTTACATTGAACATGCAAGTAGAGCTGTTGCATAAAGATGAAACATGGCAGCCCAGAGAAGCTTTCCAGCAGTATCAGTGTTTTGGTGTGAATATTCTCATGGACTTGCCTTGTAAACAGTGTAGGTGTTGCTCACCACAGTGAAGAAATCAGGAACAAAAGAGAGAAGAAAATACAACAGAAGAGCTCATGCGACAGAAGTGAAGACAAGATGTAGCCAGTGGTACATACAGATTCATAGATAACTGGTTGCTTGTTCTCTGCCTCAGGAGAGGAGGGGTGAACAGACAAAAAGAAGCCTTTTGATTTTCCTAATGTGATATATGAATGTTTTGCTGTTGCTCTGACCAGCAGCAAGGCAGACTGCCAATACTGCCTCACTGAGTATATGGTTCCCTGTTGAGCTCTGGGGAATGGCCACCAAAAAAGTAAGGAGTGACTTGATCATGCTGTGTTTGGGCTGTCTGAATGGTAACAGATACTAAACTGGGTCCTAAGAGAGTTTTAATGTACTCTGAACTCAGCATATTTTGATAGTAATCGCTCCATTTTATTAGTCATTAAGGAAACTTGAAAATACCAGTTCATAAACTAAGCAGAATAACTCTTCTCCATTCCAGACTTTTCTTACTATTAGAATAATTTATTTTGGGGAACTGCCAGAAAAAGATAGAGTGGGGGTAGAATTCTAAAAGAAAGAAGCAACAATTAGATCACTTCTGCCTCTCTTTACTGGGTGGGTCCTCTGAATGTCAGCCTCATTATTCTGGATGTCAATTTCAGGCAGCAGCTCCTAAATGCTGTTCCAAATGGTGACCTAAATGACAGTCCCTCTTGTACGTTCTTTCTTCAGTAATAGTGGCAGGCTTTTGGGAATGTCTTTTAGTTCATAATAAATTTCAGGAGTGCTAGCTTGAGAACAATGTTTGAGGCTTATGCCAACACAGACTGGCAGATAAATACTTCGAATACACAATTTCATTATCACTTCTGAAAATCCATAGCCTGCAAGGCTTGTTTTCTGGTGGGGAAAGGCACAGATTTTCTGAGGTAACAAAGACGAGTTGCATAAAATTTATATAATCTCAGTGTATCAAAAGCCCCACATGGCTCTGTTCACCAGAGACTCTAGGCCCCTTAAAAACATGAAAGAAAGCATCTTCGTTGTGGTTGCATAAAAGAAAGAATCCTTCTGTGAGGTCAGTTGGCTTCCAAAACATGGACAAATTAAGTGAACAGGCAACAAATGTGTAGCAGTGCCAGGAAATCATGTTGTAATTCTCAGTCCACAGCCACAACCACAAGAGTAATCTTCTACATTTCTGGTAGCAAAAGGGGGAGGGGGAGGGGTGCAAAGTTGCTCACAGAGTGCTCTTCCCTGTTCAACAGGGATTTCATCATGGAAGCAACCATTCCATTTTCTTATGTAGATTGTAGAAGGCCGTTGAACTGAGCTTGCAATAAAACACTAACACAAGATGTAAAGCTGGGCTGCTTGAAATTGGAGATCCAGACTTCAAGCTGATTCAAAATGCGGACTGTTCCTTACTAGCAGCTGTGTCTCAAGCACTAACAAATTTTCCTGCATCTCATTTGCTTGGAGGGACAGCCAGTACCTTCAGCTGCTGAGGTTGATCCATGGCTATAAAACTAATTTTAGTCTGACGAGGGCAAACCCTTCCTGAAGCTATTCTTCATGTTACCCTAGATAAATGTGGCTAAACAGACATTGTGTCATGGGCACTTCGTAGCTGCCAGGTTGCTTCTTCAGTGCTCAATGGTGCCAAAATCCATACAGTTGCATCCCAGTCTTCATTCATGGCCACTATTGTAGAAGAACTTGCAAGATGGAGGCAGAATATTCAATTGCATTTCTCCTGATCACAATATTCCTGTTAAGGGCAGGTTTGCTATTGTTTGCCTGGGAGAAATCCAAGTACGTGGCTAGTTTTGCTCTCTTCAGATCACTGTTGCTTTCCTGCTCTGAAGTATTTGAATTAAATACATTTGTAAACTATAAAAACATCAAAGAGGATACTTTCTTTGTGTTTACATTTTCATGAAGTCCAACTACCACAGAGGACTAAAAGACTCCAGAGAGAAATACATGAATTGAGCCACATGCTCCAGTTTGCTTCAGCTGCTTCTCTTGCCAAAGCAAAGGCAAGCCCAAGCCCCAACATTTTCACCCAGTGTCACTATTCTGCTGCCACACTATTGTTAGCATAGGGTTAAAATGATTCTGAAATAAAGGAAGCACGTACAATAAATACAGAGGTAGGTCAGTTAGGTCTGGGAAGGAACAAAATGTTAAGTTTCTAGCTTCTATCGAATCATGTGAAATTGCACCTGCATAATCAAATTACAGAATCGGGTGATTATTAAGGGGGGGAAGGATTGTTTTAATCGAATAAGGGTATACCAGAGTTTCCACGGTTGCATGCTTTAAAACAATGGGGGCTTAAGAATTAATAAGTAGCTGTATAATGGAAAGGTATAAAACTTGTCCTTTTTTGATGTTACACCAGAATCCGATTTGGGTGTGTATTCCCCCAATTCTCAGAGCTCTTAATTAAAGCACCAACACATAGTCTTTCTGTGATTATGTGTTTCATCTTATGCTAACACTATGGCTAATGGAAGGAGCCAAACCAAGTTTACTGCACTGGCGGTGTTCTCCATCTCTTCTCCCATAAGTTACAGGGTGAAAAAATGAGAAGACTTTCCCTGTCCCTATCCTACATACAGACAGAGATAAACACCAGTGAATGGATACATTACCAAATTCCAAAGTCTCAAGATCTTGTGCATTCCTTCAGGGATAGTTACATTCCCCAAATGCTGATGACAAAGGGGAGAACCCCCTGCAGTGAATGACTCTTTGCTGTGGCTTCAGAACACGGCTTCAGTGGTCTGTGCAGCATTACATTTTCAGTGGTATGATTTTGTTTTAAGAGTTTTCTTGAGAAGTAGTGTAGAATAGAACATTTTAACTGGTATTTCATTATCCAGTGTCTCCATTAACTACACCCTTAAGCATATGCTGTGCTGAGGACAACTAATCTGTATCCCTGCTAACAATAAGAAGCACCCTGAAGTCAGGAAACCTGGTTGCTTTCGACTCCAAGGGCAAGTTCCTTGAATGACTGAATGGCTCTGTGACTGGGTCATCTTTGTGTAACAAAGGTCCTCAACGAATGTAATTGTGCCCTTAAAACCACAAAGGGCATGAAATAACTGAGTGGTGAATGTGGCTGTGGAGTTGCCTGCATCATCTGAATCTGACTATATCTGGTATTCCAGCAAAATGGCTTTATTAGAAAGTCTGCTGGAATGCAGCTGTGGCAGCATATTAAAGTGAGTATTCTCTTTCTGGGTGGACATTTATTTCTGGTTTGACATTAGTCAACATATTGGCATTGGTAAAATGAAGGTATAGAAACAACTTGGTTTACTGAAGAAAGGAAGGGGCAAGGAAAGGCCTGAGTTATCACCACTGACTCACCAGATAAAGGAAGTGTTCATGGTGTAAGAGTTCATTTGCACCTCCAGCTTAATTTCTACTCTTCCCATCATCTCCTCCTTGGATCATTAGGTACCCCTGCAAATGGGGAACATTTTGTGTTCTTTTGCCCTTACTTAGGAATAAGACTTCTCCCTGCAAATAACCACAAAGTCTATGACTCCGAGCCTCTAGAAATTAAAATAAAGGACCAAAAATTCATTAGAAGCAAGTCAAGGCAAATGCAAACACAAAGTAATACTCTTAAATATGTAATCACACAGTGTTTTAAAATCAAAATGTTGGGATTTTAGGGATGACTACTGCAGTCAACAAAGGGAACAAAAAAGGTGTCACATAAAAGGAGAAATAAATGTCCACATTTGTTTCAGTCATTTAAGCAACAATCTCCTAAAAAAAGTTTTTTCAGAAGTTGAACTTTCTGTGAGTTCCAGATGAGACTGAAATTTACCTGGAAGGTGCCCCTACAGTAAAGGAAGTCAGCATGGCTTATCAAATCTGGTGTGAGTATTGCTATGCTTAAGTGCCATTTCAAAAGATTCATTGGCTATGTAGGTTTTTACTATCAGCATATTTATTTCACCTCCTAAATGAAATCCAATTTGAGGCTATTAATATTAATGTGCTGAGATAATTCTGATGATGAATTAATAAAACACTTGGCCTCTCAATATGCTGTTTGCTCTTACCATTTAATGATGCTCTTAACTGGAAAAAGGAAGAGATAGAGCAGACTCCAGCAGGAGCCTGAAAATTAGAAACCACTTCATTGTTTTTAGCTTGCTGCTTTAATTACAATCAATGGCATTGATTTTGGACTAGAAAAGTATTTACTAAATCTTTACCATGTGCTACAATCCCTATTTAGATTCCTTAAGCATAATATGTATGTAACACCTGCTTTAAGTACTTCAATTATTTGATGAAAATTTAAAAATATTTAATGCATTTCTGTAGTCTGTTAGAGATTTGACCCTGTTTCTTCTGTTAGTCATAAATATTGGGGTTTATGCAAAATAATTGTCTTGCCACTGGAAGCACATCTGTACCTAAGAAAAATGAGATTACATCAACAGCCTCATTCCTTTACAAGAGTAATTTCAGTTCACTGAACATTTTAGCACGGATAAGGCTAACTCAGCTACCTTATTATGCTAGAATAGATTTCCGTTCGAAGAGCTGAATTCAGCTAATGTACATGATTTTTATATTAGTCTACACAATTAGCACACCATAACAAAAGAAAAAATCTAATAATAAAATATTTCCACAGACAACTAATGTAAAAACATATGTGTAAACATGTATACTGTCATATTCATAATTTATATAATTTTTTATTATTGATATAAGTGAATATGGAAAGCATTTAATTCTTGGCTCACATAAAATTCACTATGGTTAAAATTCAAAATCTTAATGCTAGTAGTTTTTACTTTTTATCTAAGAAAGCATTAAAAAATTCTAATAATATAACTTCCAACAGTTATAATTTCATCTAAGGTTTTGGACCTGTAAAGCCTCTCTAAGAGGAGGCCTGTAGAGCTCATGCAATATATTTTTCAAAGTGAGGTGTACTTTAGAAATTCTAGAAGGATGGCAAGCCTGGAAGTACATTCTCAATACACTTCATGTTTAACCCTGCAATTTTAATTCCAGCCAAATTTTCTCTAAGAAATAGGTCAGATGATATAGACACATTTACCTTAACTGCATTGTAGGAATATGAAAAAATATCAGGACACCAAGAAGCACCAACTGTAGCATATTATTGCTAAAATTTATAATATTATTAATACTTAAGTTTCTGAAACAGGAAAGCTAAATAAACTACCCCCAAACTGCCTCTTCAGAGAAAAAACAAAGAGAAAAAAAAATCAGTTTCTTGTCATTCAATTACAAAGAATTCAGTGCAATAAAAGCTCTGTATGAATCTAGAGAAAGTTTGCTGGCATGGAAGAGAATAAAATGATGATGCTTATTGAAAATCAGATTTTTTTATTATTATTATTATTTGTGGCAGGATAACAACAAGTGGATTTAGGTGATAAGGGGGATGGATGATGTCAGAGATCACCAGTCATGTATCAGCTCACTTTTGATGCTGCTTCTTTTGAGCAGACTTGGAAGGAAAAACTATATAGCGAGCCTTAATGTAACCCACACTTCATAAAATTTGCCCTCTACTCCCTTGTCCAAGGACAAAATAGGCAATGCAGGTCAACAGCCACTGAATGGCCACACTAAAAGTCCAGCCAGGAGACTCCTCATTTTTCACTCTGTTTCCATTTTCCCCTTCATAGAAGAGATGATTAATTTTTCTCAGTATTTCCAACAGCATAAAAAGATAGACCAAATGTTAACCTTCTTACATGCCTTTGGCCACTGTTCTAATGATCATGATCTCCCTATCATGTGTGCTTGATTTTGTGCAGTTCAGATAGACCTGTCAAAATCAGGGTTGTTTTGTTATTGCCTGTGTTATTCAGAACTAACATCATAACATGCAAATCAGCTTGACTACATGATCAATGACTCTTAAATCCCCATCACTGTTGTGAATTGTGCTTGGAATATTTTCATGACCAGACTTTGTGTGAAAATTCTGACCTCTGAGAGAAAAAACTGTAAAATCATAGCGTGATTTGTGTTGGAGCAGACCTTTAAATGTCATCCAGTCCAACTTCCCTGAAGTGAGCAGGGACACCCCATAGACCAGGTTGTCCAACCTGACCTTGAATGTTTCTGGGGCTAGAGCATCTACCACCCCTCCGGTCAGCCTGTGCCAGTTATTTCGCCACCCAACCCATGCAAATTCCTTAAATCTAATCTATCTCAATGAGAGGAATCTAAACTCCTTTATTTAGAAGATATTTCTCAGAGACTGATTTAAGAGGCTGCTTCATGCTCTTCTTTCTACTATAAAATATTGTATTTCTTAAAATCAGATAATTTGGTGAAAGAGGACTGATTTTAAAATATAAAAACATATTTTAAAATGTCAGTAGCCTTTTAAAATACTATTCAATTTTAGTAGCCTAAAACATTGTTTTATTTCATCTACTATTTATTTTCTTAAGTAGCTGCAGGGATGTTTCCTAATTAGATAACCTAGAGCTAAACAATGAGAGTTTCTAAGTGTTAAGCATCTTTAACTTTTAATAAAGCAAGAGCAGAGGGTGCCCAGTGCCTCAAAGGATAGGTCAGTGTTTATATAACATTGTGTGAGAATCGGTTTTTGTCTTGTTTTTCTTAGACATAATTTGATGTTTTACAATAGAAAAAAGTGTAAGCACAGCCCAGCATATCACTTCTATCACGGGTGTGTATAAAACATTTCCCCTATGCTTTTAAGGTGATGAAAAGGACAACTACCTTGTGTCTAAATCAGGAGAGCTTGATATGATGTCAAAGCCTTTGGCTAAACATAGATTGACTTAATTCTTTCAATAATGAACTTTGGTCCAGAGCATTTAACAACCACAAGAGGAGAAACCCAATATAAAAGAGAAAATCTCCTCATTCAGGTTATCTTGACTCTGCTGCAGGCAAAATATAGAAATATTTTTTTTAATCGAGATTCTCTGCAGCAGCCCGTTCCAAATGCCAGTATCCATCACTGATGACTGGATCAATAGCTCTGTTTTGGCCCCAGTCTCCTACGAGAGATGGCATGCCATCAGTGACAGACAAATATCACAGTTAAGCAAAGTATCCAGCCAGACCTAGTAACATTTTTATTGATTTTTGTTGTGCAAATAATGTCTTTTTGGGCTGAATAAATGGCTTTGAGCCAAACAGTCATTGTTTATGATTCCAAAATGCAATAAAGGGACAGGAAATATATTATGGCCTATGTCTCAAGGCACACAACATAATCATCCTTTGGTGGTGAAAAACTATCCAGCTGAAACCATGAGTGCATATTTATCCATGCTTAAAGGTACCTGTAGGACTTGCAAATCTTACACAAAATGTCCTGTTAGGAAACAGATGGTATTGCCCTTTAACCTATTGAATAAGTACTAGAAAACCAAGCAAAAAATAAGCACTATATTTCTTCAGTCAATACAAAGAAAACACTTTATTATTTTCCCTTCAACTGAAATATCAAACTTGCAAAAAATTGTAGTAAGATGCTATGAAAAAGGGACAAACCAGAAAGTACCTGGACAATTTTTCAAATGCTACAAAATTATATTGATAGTTGCCCAGCAACAATATTTGTTGGTTTTGTCTTTTGAAAGAAAATCTATTGTATTTTGCTAACATAGTTTTCATTGAATAATTTAAGCTAACAATAAAAACAAAAAAAGTCTCCTTAGAACTACACATTAAGTACCAAACATTTTCTACTGGGTATATGTTTAATATATCCAGTGGATTTAATGAGAAATCTCAGTCCCAGCAAGTGTGCAGTGACTAGATTTTCTAGACACTCAGGTGTCATAAACAAATATTCTCTTTTAATGATATTGTCAAATCACCAGTACAAATCATTAGGAGCGAAGGTCTGAGAAAAGAACTATTCTCATAACTGCCACGCTCTATACAAGAAATATTTTTAACAGGTTTGTTGCTTCCAATTAGCTAGAAATAAGCCGTATTAGCTAGCATTATTTCAAGGCTGATAAAACTATTTTGCTCTCATTGCACAACTCTGTGTTTTCATGGAAAATATAAATAATTCAAACATCTTTTAGAAAAATTCAAGAATATTTATCCTCTTCTCAGAAAAGTCCATTCATCTGTAGGAAAATGCTACAGTAATCAAATGCCACCTAAATCCCATCTCTCTCCTACATCTTTAAATTTCAAGCTTTTATTAACTCTCTCATGACAGCCTTAAATATACTTTTTGAAGGTGTTTGGAGTGCAAGACAAAAGCTGTTCTAAAAAAATTATACTAAAAAATCAGGGGGTTTATTTAAATGAATAAATATTTCAAGAATTAAATTACAGAAAAGGAGAATGGAAGACAATAGGAAAGTCTAAAAGGAAATATGATTGTAATAGTTATATTAGTTAATGGCCTTAATATGTCTACTGTAAAACAAAACTTCTGATAGCTTCTCAAAAAGCCTCTTGCAAAATTTTTATATTCTTCAACAGAAGTAGATATTCCCTTTGAATTGTACAAAATCATCGCAACAAACCTCCAATCATACATCTCTGCTGTATGTGTTTTTGAAGAGTTATTCAACTTTAATCACAATGTCATTGAATGTTTCCAAAGTTTTTAGATGATTTAAGCTTTTTCTTTTATTATTCTTTAAATTAAATTTCCCAGATTCTCAGCCCAGGAAACATTACACCTGTGAGCAGAAATTTTATGTGAGAACAGCTTCTTTGAGTCAGGATATCTCACAAGCCCAAAGTTATTTCCATGACTAAAGGTTCCTGATGGTAAGATGTGAAAAGGCAAAATAGAGATAAAATGAGACTTTTGACATGTCACACATAGTACAGGATACTCATAGATTTGACACCTCTTTTCTCCTTGTCCACTTCATCTGAATGTTCAAAAATCAGCATAACCATTTTCTGAGGGATGGCTGAGTTAGTCTTCCATCCTTCACTGACTTGATGCTACTTTTGTACACATTACAGATTCAAATCATGAGCAACATCTTTTCTCTGAACCTAAAGGGAAGTAAATTATCATTCTCCATTTCCTAAGGTTAAATTTATTAGACAAAAACCTCTTGTTCTTTGAACCCCTGCCTTCAGCAACAAGTACACTGAAGCATGCGTAAACATATCTTCCTGAATTCACTGGTTTAGCCACGGCAATTGATTTTTGCTCCTAGAAAGGGAACAACAAAACAGTAAGAAACACCTATTGAGTGTAATTCATCTGGTCTATTTTCAAATATCTCTCTGAGCAGATCTCTGATGGTGTCTGTTCCTTTCTGTTAACCACAAGGGAAGCCCAGAATTACTGCCTTAGACTTAGATGTCTCTTCTACTTTTAGATAAACAAGTTCAGTGAAACAAATCCCAGCTTTGGTCATTCATACCATGTCAGGCTGCCAATCGTGAGCAGATGATGCTCTCTGTGACCTTTAGAGGTGAACTGGACAGGATTTCAGGCACATGGTTTCCTTATATTGTCAACTTTCATCCAGTCTGAGAAGTCTATTTAGTTATTTGTGAGTCTTGGTTTAATTTTAACCCAGAAAACTGGTACCTAATGTTAGATATTTTTGTTTCAGATGTTCAGATATTTTGTTGAATTTGGCCTACAGATCTGTTTGGGCTGAAATCAGTAAAAGTAATTGGACCTGCATACTGTACTGAGAACATGTACACATTTTTCTTTTCTGCATTTGGAGGGTATCAGGGCACTTTATTTTAAATTTTAAACTCAACGTAATTATGAAATATTAAACCGTGAGGTATGAAGCTACTGGCAAACACTTCAGTGCATGATCAGCCAGGTTACACATTTATTCTCTGGAGTAGGTAGCCCTGGTAAAGTCAGTCCCATAGTGACCTATTCCTGAGCTGGAGGAGCAGGCCTACGTAAAACCCAGGATGGTATTAAGAGATCTGTAACTGCTCCTCCTGCAGACCTCAGGAACATATGTTCACATGCTTGACACAAACCGTCTGTGCCAATAAAACCCTGCCCATTGTCATGCTAAGGAAATTCAACCCTCCCTGCAGACTAAGCCCTGTCTGTGTCAGTTGGCCAGGCACATCTTTTCCTGGGGGAGTTGAATCCCGCCAACTGAGAACATGGTTTCCAGAGGGCAAATAAATAGGCTGTAACAGGATAGCATGTGAAATCTTCCTGCAAAGACTGGTCACCTGGGTGTTATGAACTGTGATGTTAAGATACTAGAGTGAATGTTGTTAAGAGTATGAAATCATCTTCTTTGATGAGGCTAAAAATAATGGAATAAAAATGGTTTATTCATAATCCTCTTATTACAGATTCTGTTTTCTCTTTAGGTAAGAATGTACATCCATTGCTCTCATTTCAAGGATACAATTTATAGTGGGAGTTTTTTAAATAACAAACAGAGAAAGGTAAAAAAAACCCCATGCTTTACTGTCTGGCTTTTAAAGACAATGACAGCTGTGGCCAGACTGATCTCATCACCCCATCGGCAATATTTTTATAGCAGTTAGGGTAATGGTAAGACAGAGACTCTTATACTTGCATTTATCCAACTGTTTTCTTTTCAGGCCCTCCTCGGCTGATATCTAATTTTCTGATCTGTTTTTCACATGAAATTTTCTATGCATAGACTCTATCCATAGCTAAGTAACTGGGAATGCTTTCCTGACACGTGGAGGTGTGTGAATTATGGCCTTGCACTGAACTTTTCTTCTTGGGTGGAGAGAAGGGCTGATGCGGAGAAAGGTTAGGCTTGGGTATGTGCACATGTGATGTCTGCTTAGATGCACTTAACCAACACAGGCCTGGATATGGAGCATAAGATTTGCATGAGAAAGGCTTCCTGGAGGAAACAGCATGAGCCAGTGGACAGGCTCCTGACAAAGCAGTCCAGATGTCTTGTGATCTATCTCCAGTTTTCTCTAGGTTGCCATGTGATCTTGGGAAAGCTGCCTTCCCTGTGGGTCCTTATTTCACAGTCTGAAGATGTTTTGAGGGGCTCCTAACCTACAATATGATTTCAAATATTTCTGAAATGCCTATTTCAAGCAACTACAATGCCCACAAAACTAACTCACTAATAATAAGTTTAAAAGAGAACACTCTCCAGCATTATGACCTCTTTTCTTCCCTTATCAGCAATATCTCTTTGTTTTTTCTATTTCAGTGAATATATTTGATACACGATTTTTTTCTCATTATCACAATTATTAACAACAGATCTTAGAACACTGTACTGGGAAGAGGAGGAAAGTGAGATTTCTGCCTCATGTACTGTGATTTTGTCTTCATAACTCCTGAATAAGTTTGGCTTTGAAAAGTACAACCAGACCTAGGCAATATTTCAGTCTAAACAAGCTGCAGCAGTTTTTATTAAAAAGGAGCAATCTCTGTAAGACATCATGGACTGACACAGTAGTTCACAACTGTACCTCCTCTATTATCTCTGTATCATAATAAAGATGTGAATATAATATATGTGAGCGTATAAAAACAATCATACTCACAGTGAACATCATAAACAAAGGACACAAACCAGAACAAGAGAAATGAAGTAGAAGCAGTATTAGTAAGTAGTGCACAGCTTTTAGAAAGTCTCTGGCCTACTAGTGTGCAACAATGTCCCCACAGTTTTGTGTCTTCGGTGATACAACAGGTACAATAGATAAACTTCTTTTGCTGGGGTGAATAAGTCCAATATGAGCTACAGGTTGATAGCCTGTAAACAGCATGGTTTCTCCAAGGATTACGGCATTTCAGGGACTTTTATAGGTTGGCTGAGGAAGTCCCAAACTTTACAGGGAAACCATCTCAGTGTCTTTGGTTTCTTCTGATGCTCAGGGAAAGAGACTTAATTAGAGCAGAAATACACGCACATTCTTGTGTATGAGGGAGAGTTCCATCTCCACACTTCTTAACTATTTAAGCCATGCTGAAGTACTCAGTCATTTGATCTTGGTATCATCTGGGGACCAGCTGTCCTGCCAGCTCTCCCACTCCCCATGTGGTCTCTGCACCCCATATGTTTCCGGCCCTTTTTCCCACATGCCTTGATCTCTCTGTATCTACCAGATAACCAGATTTCAGTATCCTTGCTTACCTTACAAGTTATCTGGGCATGGTACAAATGGTGGTTTCCACCTCCATTTTATCCTTATCAGATAGCTGGCCAAGCTTGGCACCAGTTTTCTGTGGTGTTACAACAAAAGTAACATTTCTGGAAAGTTCCTGTATTGTTTGAAAAAATAAATCAAAAGTACAGAAGATGAAAAAAAATCACAGGATAGAGGATTTTTATCATCCTGATAATATACTTATTGCCTGGAAAGAGATCGAGGAAGATATGTTCTTTGAGGGCCAATGACTCTTTCCAAAAGTATTCTGCTGACAGAGGAAGGTTGGTCACCAGACAGAGTCAGTTCTTTATCTCTTTCCATCTGCTGCTTGAGTGATGTTGAGGTCTATGTAGGTGGTACAACCACTCTCTGCTGTTGGAATCCAGTCTTATTATAATCTTAATATTATAATCTATAATCCCATATAATATTGTATCTGATTCTATCTGTTTGACTTTAGACATGCTTCTTTTTCTACCATTCTTTTTCAAAGGCTTTATGATCTTTTAAGATTTATCTAGTAATATAAACTATGTTGTGCCATTTCCAAACACTTCTTGTACTCTATTTTAAAAATTGCATTTTATGCATCCTGTAATCCATCATAAGTACATATGTCTTCCCTATGAGCCAAATATAGAATGTCATTTTGACTTGATTACACTCAAGGTAGAAACAAGGTTCATACTACCTAATCCCCTTCTGAGCTCTGAACAGCACGTCTTGAGAGGTAGAAACAATAATGTTTAGCCAGGATAACACTCCACTGACTTTTCAGCAGCATTTCTTAATGGAGAACAGCTATTCACAAAAAACTTTCAAAAATACATGACACTGCAAGTTATTTCTACATAGTCTTTTTTTATTTGCAGATAGGCATATTCTCTCTTTATATCAGTCCAATGTTAATGCATGACCACAGCTTTCAACCTGGAGTTTTGCCTTGAGCTGAGAAGGTTGTAGCAACCTGTCTACACAACCCTACTAAAGCAACCGCCTTCATGAGTTAAGTGCTTTAAAAAAATTGTGACTATAGCCAATATCTGAAAAATGTTTCCAGCACCATGTAACTCTACCATTCAGGATTAGATCCTGAGATAGCAAAGTATCAAGAAGACTCATAATTTCAGGCATGACAGATGCTCCACTTACTTCAATGTACTGGTGCCTCATTTCATATTAGGACTTGCACTGTCACATAAGTAACTAAAGCAGATCCATGCTAAAAATCTCACAGTGAAACTGAGGGAGAGAAGTCTTATATCAGAGCTTGCACAAATTTGATGAGGCGTTTGGCACATGAGGAGAGTCAGGCATTGTAACAGGTTGTCAAGAGAGGTGGTTCAATTTCCATCTATGGAGGATTTCAACAGCAGAATGGATAAAACCCTGAGAAACCTGGTCTAACCTTATAGCTTACCATGCTTTTATCAAGGAGTTGTACACAACATAAGGATAAAAAAAATTCAAAAATCAAAACATTAAATTGTATTAATTTACCCATGGCTTTAATTATAATTATAATAATGTTACCATCATTTTAAAAAACATATGAGATGGAACAATGTATAAGATAGATCTAATACATTTTGGTGCCAACTGATGGTATTTTTTGCCTGATGGTTCTCTGTCATCTGCCTTATGATTATTGCTAATAAGCATAATGTTTTCAAAAGCACAAATCAGCTGGAAGATGTGATCAGTGTCTGTAGTCCCTAATGATGATATGACTATCAGTATAACAAAGGAACACAAGAGTATGATCCTTATGTTATATTAGACATATGAGAACAAACAAAAGTTATCTGAAGGTATTTCAGCAGCATATAGCTAGATACGTAGCTGAAGAGTTTTCTAAATGGGTTTCTCTGACTATACTCTTCCACTTAACGTAAATACTGAGGCAATGCTTGTTCATGTAGCAATATACTTTTCTAGTTCCTTTGTTTCTTAGTTGTAGCATAAGTAAAATGGCAGAAAGTATCATTCTGCAGAACAGAAAAGGACTTAAGCACTGAGAGGGACTTGAAAAAATTTAAAAGCACTTTACAAAACTATTGCAATGATATTGTCATAGTAACCTATTCCTCCTGGACTGTGATTATAGGAATCAGGGAGCGAGCAAAGCAGTCATGAGGATTTTTCTGGGTTATCTGGCTTTGAAAGGATCATGTTCAAACCCTGAAAAGATAAAAGAGAGACTATACAGAATGTAAGCTGGACCGTTAAACATTTCCATATGACAAACTCCTCTCCTGAGATCTGACCTGCCTGTAGATTCCCCAGTTTGCAGATCTAAAGGAATCAGGCCCACCCGTGCCTGCTCTAAAGAGAAGAAGCTGGGCCTGACTAGCTTTTGAAAACTACTTTAAAATTCTCACCAGAAAATACCTCAATAAAAAGGAAGATATATCCATAAAGCATTCAAAAGAAAATCCCATGAACCAGAATTTTTAGAAAGTAATTCATCTAAAAGTGATTGTAAAAACAATATCCTGTGTAGGCATTTCTGAAAGAAATAGCTGCCCTCCATAGAAGGCATTTCTTTTTCCTACAGGTTATTGGTAAATTATGTCCTTGGGCAGCAATCCTGACATTTATGCGCATGCATAACTCCAAGCACATGGCTAGTTTCATAAACCACAATGGAACTATCTGCATTCCTAAAGTTAAACATAAGTATTTGCAGAATTGAGACCCGTAGCCCTAAATTGAAACTTTATCTGCCAGCAATAATTATGTTGATGAAGTAGAAAATTGGAGGCACGGGTAGTCAGATATAGGTGTTTCTCCTTCATCCTTCAGTGTTTCTCCATTATACCTTCAGCATCTCCAGATGTTAGAACTTGATCTCACCTTCCCATGGTGACAGCAAGGCCTTAGGTAAATCACAGGGAAATTTGGGTTTCCACAGCCACTCAGGACACCCCTAGCTGCATGCCTACCTGTAGCAGCTAGTGACAGAGCACACTTTCCAGCTGCATTGCACATTGCTGCTGCCCAGATCACCCGATTTTGTGGCTGATGACAGGCAAATAGATCTAATACATTTTGGTGCCAACTGATGGTAATTTTTGCCTGATGGTTTTCTGTCATCTATCTTATGATTATTGCTAATCAGCATAATGTTTCCAAAAGCACAAATCAGCTGGAAGATGTGATCAGTGTCTGTAGCCCCTAACACTCAAGGTCATTCCAGAAAGCTTGTGACGTGTATGACAAGACCAGATGGCATCTTCAGACAGCCTAAAATCAGTCTGCTCTTCAAACAGAACAGACACCTACAGCAAAGCTACAGGTACCTGTCCTACAGAAGAAAATATTGGTATTGCTAGACTGTACTTCTGAAGAGTAAATATTCAATGAAACACCATAATTCTAGGAACAAGACTATCAAACTGATAATTTTAATCAATGATCAAAGATCAAAGTACAATCAGGCACCCAGATTAATATTGAGTGAACAGCCATCTCATAAATAGAAATGTGAAAACCTTTCTAGCATTAGTAGAAGTCAAGTTCAAATCCTCCCCTTAACTTCTGACACTCAAAATACATGGGTGCATAATCTTAGGAAAGCCTATCACTTCACTGCTTCGAATCTATTCTTAGCAAATGAAGAACAGCTTCTCTGGAAAGTTTCCCATGTAGATTCTCTATAACTATTGTAAACCCAGTCAAAGCACTCATTTCTCATTGCAAATTTCCTGTTAGCTAAAAATAATAATATAGTTAGTCATCTAGATCATCACATCTACTGATTGAAAAAGTCGCTGGCTATTCTGATCAGCTAGATATTTGTAATCTTAATGGACTGCTTTGTCTTTGGGAATGCTTATGCTGCCTGGAAACCTAGTTCCAGGTTGTCCTTCCACTCAGTTTGATACACTGTTGTCAGAAAGTCCAACTCAAAAGCATATCCAGCTCAAGAAATTACCCTGTGTATAGCAATCAACCCGGAGTTCTAAAAATCTTCTTTTGCTTACCCTGTATATATTGCATAACCAAAAAAAATTCTCACTTTTGCCAAATATTCTCAGCAGGAGAAATGAACTGGCTTCCTTCCTTCTACAATTTTCCTTGCTTTTCTCTATTTCTAGTGCTATTTATCCCCCTCTCATGAGGGGTTGTCCTCAGCTAGTCGATGTGCTTGTTGTTTGTCCTTCAGCTGTTTATGTGGGTACTTCTTACTTGCAATTTCTCACAAAAAAAACCAAAAAAATTGTTTTTCCTTTGATGGTCCCATTGTGCACATATGCATATAAAGTCCTTATACGTTGTGCCTGGCTATGCCATCAGACTTTTCTAAAATATTTGCATTCTTTTGTTATTTAAAATAGTTTAGTATGCTTAACTAACCATTATTAATTACTAATTAATAGGCATAATTTCTAATTGAACAGATTTCTGCTTTGGCTTCAGAGCCCGTATTACAAGAGGAGACTGAAATAACTTGGCAGAGAACCTGACAAAAATAAGGTGGTGAAGGGTATTCTGTTGATGATGGTCATGAGATTCTGGAAGTGCCTTTTGGCAGAGGAAATTTAAGGGGGAAAAAAAAAGGTATGTAATTTTTAGGTGGATCTGATCAGTTTGTCCTATTTTTGAAAGGAGCAATATGTTGTGATTTCTGCAGTGGCAAACAGGTATGATGACTCAGTTCAAGTTCTGTAATCTTGCATTCTCCTTCCATATGATGGCTGATGATTAAGTCACCCAAGGGAGGAGAGAATTACTAGTCCACGCAGATAGGAACTACTACAGTAACCTTCCACTATGCATATCCAGCACAGAATACGGTTCTTCTGAACCCCTCTGTGACTAAACCATTCACAACCTGTTCCTGCTTTTGTGAGGAGCAATGAGTATTTCATGAGTAACTTCAGGCTCTGTAGCCTTAAACAGGAATTGCGCTCTTCTCCTTGGGATTTGGGCCCGGATTTCCATTTCTATCCTACCAGCCCTAGAACTGAGACTACTGTGAGACTGTTTTGGAAGTATTATCTGTTTGGTCAAATTAGGATGACAGTTCAATATTTCTGAAAAAGGGAATCTTGAACAACCCAATAGGAAAATAGAATTCATCTTCTATCTTTCACTTCTTAATATTGCACTAGGAAACTGGAAAACATGGTAGCCACCTTATACCTTACCAGCAGCTACTCAGTCAAAGCAGAATTCATAGCAGATAGAGACAAATCATCTGATGGCAGAGTTTAAAAGAAACCTGTTACTATGACAACAGATAGGGTCAGATAACAAAATGAACAGACACTTTTGATCTTCAAAAAATTCTTTTTCCTTTGCTCTCTCCTCTGTTATCTGGACCACTCCATCAAACACCTAGCAGATAACAGAGTTGAAAACCCAATCGACCTTCAAGGAAGACCAGACAAGTTGGAAAGTCTATGGAAAGGTTACTATTACAGTGAAAATGCTTATGATGATATTTTCTCTGTGTATGTGTATGTGCATGTGCGTGTATTTTACCAAAGCAACAGAAATACTGTTCAAAAGGCCCTACAAAAGCCTCTAACATTGCACTGTTGAGATTTTTTTTTTATTTAATGCCATTCAAAGAAAGAAAACAGAAGATTTGAAATGATCTGCTATATAATCATGTTGTACAGTTAACATACGGTGAATGCAAAGAAGTATTTAGCACTTTTGGGTTTTGGAGAAGTAATTTCTTTTGCATGCTGTAGCACCTAATATTACTTTTTTCATGCTATAGAAGCTAGAAAAATGCCTCTGAATATGAAGCCCTAAAAAATATTATCATGCCATGTTTTAGTATTTCAAAGATTTATATATTGATAAAAAGCTGTTACACACTGATGAGCTGGAAAGGGAAACAAAGCACCAGACTACCACACTTTATAGCTGAAATGACAAATCAGCAAAGATATTAAAAAAAAAAAACAAAACAAAACAAAACAAAACAAAAAAAAACCAGCAAGAATACACTAATTAAAGGAGAAATGCTTCCACCCATCTGAGGTTGCTGAAGAAGTAAACTTTTAGTGCAAAACTTAGAAAGTGTGTAGGGTATGGCACTTCCTATATGTAGTAGTCCTGCTGCCCTAAAGGGATGTCTCAGCCCAGGAACTGGGTTACATAGATGAACCTGTTTTGGGCCAGGGTTTCTATTCCAAGTTTATTTTTCAGTCCTGTCGCATACAGTAGTGCCATTGAATGGTTCAGAGAGAAGGTGACAGTTCCAGAAATTGCGTTTATTTAAGCTAAACATGAAAGATCTCCAGTATTGCATGTTGTGGGTCAGGAGTCTCTCCCAATCCCTCTGGTCCATATTCATCCTTGGTGCACATGTAGTGTATTATATCTACTATGAGCACCAGAGGAAATATTTATTCTACACAAAAAGAAAATTTGTATGAAAATTTCTCAGCCCTGATTTCTCTGACTTTCACACAAAACCAACTGATTCAACTACCAGTTAAATTTTCAATCAACCAAAAAAGAAAGACTTAGTATTATGCTATTACAGAAATTGCACTGCTGCTTCCAATACTGTCAACAGTGAAAGACAAACAACCTCTACCTTCACTTTAATGAAACTGAATTTATGTTCCTTGTGCTTTGATCAACAAAGATAAAAACTCTATTTGACCAAAATCTATATTGAAAAACTATTAATTTCTCTTGACAACACGAGACAAATTTTTTTTTCATGGTAGCTGATTCTACACTAGCACAAAAAAAAGGCTCTGATTCCTGGATGACTAAGTCCCAACAATTCCATAAAATAATTCCACACTTCATAAATTGCACAATCTTTTGTTTCATGATTAAACTTTCGAAATAAGTATTTTCAAAATATTTTGCTAATTTTTTCTATAACTACCAGAAAAGAAAACATAGAAGTTCATGTTGTCATTACATACAGTTGTGTTGACTTCATTTTTCAGCCAAACATTTATTTAAAATTTGGCAGCTTAAAAGTTTCAGCAATTTCTAATTCACTGTGTAATTGTTGCTTGATCATACCAACAAGTGTGGGAGTTTGGCTTTCAGTTTTAGCACCTTTAGTTGTCAAAACAAAGGTCTTTATTTTTATTTAGCTTAAGTGACTGTAAATACCATGCTCATGTAGCTTATGGCCATAATTGTAACGGACAAAAAGAACAAAAAGTGCTGTGCAATAAACATTATACAGTACTACTCAATTTCTGTAAAATAATCCACTACAGAAAACCCTTGCATGGAAATAGTAGAACAAAGCAAGAAATAGACATGGCTCATGAATGATTACATTGCCTTACTATTAGCTGATCCTTGAACTCTTCAAACCTGATGGGACTCTTCTATTCTCAGTGAAATGGTCTCAAAAGCAAAAAGAAAAACCATTTGCATCCCTTCCAAAAGTATCATCCATAGTTTAAGGTAATGGGGAGGAGGAGAACAATCTAAGAAAACTTTGCGAAGACAGTACTATTTTTGCTAACACCTATTTACCCCATAAAAGTATTGCCCTGTTGTCATATTGGAGATTTTAAAAGTTAGGTTGAAGCAGCTTTGAATTTTTGAATGGAAACATACTGTACATCTCTCTCCTTCCCACTAAAGTGTGATAACATGTCGTAGCAGTCATAGCTTTAACATAGTAGTTGGTTAAAATGTTCTTTGTTTGCTTAAGTTTTTATAAATTTTTAACTCCAGTTTTCAAAACTTTCCCTATAATTCCTTACAATATCCTTGAAAATTTGTAACTAAGACTGTAAGGCATTTCTTTTTCTCTAGAAGTGAAAACCCAGTATTGATATATCAACTTATGTTCAGGTAACGTTTCAGCAGAAACATTACACGCTGTCAACAACAGAGAAAAAGATTGTTTATCAAAGTCAAGCCTGACTCCTATATCAAGACTTTCGTAAGATTCCTCATGCAGGTCTTGAAAATTAAACGGCTTTGTATTTTACTGCTGGAATATTTTACCTGGTATCTCCTGTAAACCAGACACCATGAGAAAACAAGGAAGCCAAAGCAGCCAGAATAGAATATAGTGTCAGCAAAAATGGAAATTCTTATTTATTTCTTTAGCAGTTGCATGATAGAGTGGAGTGGTTCTAAACTGTATTTCCTATGCTGGCCTGCTCCCTCACATAAAGAGAAACTTACATGCAGGAAGCCTGTAGCCTCTTCTAGGGGCAGATTCAGCAACCAGACTGAACCCTTTAAGGTGATTTTCTGAGACATATAGCCTTTCTGTTGGGTTCTATAGTGTTAGCAATGGAAAGACACTCAGAAACATGGTAGATCAAACAGTCTCACCAGAGAAACTGCTATATGGGAAAGACATGGAGCTAGCAGGCATTTCCAGGAAATGCAGTTTGATTAACTGATTTGGAAGTCAGTGATCATTCTTTCTCTAATTAAAATGCATATAAAACGAGTGGTAACAATATCTCAAAATTATAAGATACATGCCTGCAAAAACCCCCAAACCAACAAAAAACAGCTACCATTATTTAAGTGTCTACATACATTCCAAATTATTCTTAAACATCAATGGGTTGACAATGTACAGTGAGCAGGGATACTAATAGATAAATATTTATAGAAGGACCCAGGGCATGGACTTGGTAGCCCATCCCTTATCTGCTCATATAGCAGACAGCAGGATAGCAACAGCTGCTGGAAACTCTTCCTCCCTTTAGCCTCGCAGGTCCCCTCTTCAAGTCACTTAGCCCCTCTGTTGAGGGGACATCAGCTTGTGATAATTACTGGAAACTGGACTTGGACAAGGAAGGCCTTTTGCTCAGGTCACTTGAAGAGCTGCCAGTCACTTTCACCTATTATTCACCTAATCTTGAGGTGAACCAGAAACAAAACAATGTGTGCTAGATGATTTTCAAAAGAAATGTCCTGTATCTAAGGAAGAAAAAATATTATTAGAGAAAAAAAAAAAAAGCCGCATATTATGTACTTCATCAATGTATCTATGTCTCAAGCTAGAAAAAAACAAGTCCAATTCCCTTTTTATCTTTATTCATATGGGAAAAGCAATTTCTGATTTTAGATAACAAATGTCTCCAGATAGTGAGTGTACTTGTAACACTTGCTATTTTTTCCTTTAATATTCTTCCATTTAAGAAAACCCGTCTGAGAAATTATTTTTAGATAATTTCACAAAGTTCTGATTTCAAAAAACCTATAAAGGGCCACTGCTCAGCAGCTATTCAACTTGTCTTTTTAACAAAATAAAAATGTGCAGGTGACTATTGTACTGTATGTCAAGAACTGGAAAAAAGAAGATGTTGAAGCAAGCTAAATAATTGCCTAACAGTACTTGTACTAATGACCATAAACTTCTACTATGCTAATTTTTCTCTGCACTTTTAATTACAGATCAATAATGCTTTGCTGCTGACATTTAAAAATGCTGAACTGCATGTAGGAACACAGACTGAATAAAAAAATACGATGTGGTACTGAATTTGCCAAATCAATAAACTTTGCCATTTAACAAAGAGTAGCATGTAAGCAGTCACCAAAATTAGCAAGTATAAAAGATTATGCTTCAAGTGCTTAATTATTTTTTAATAACACTAAGCTTCAGTTCATTGACAGAATTCCACTGCTGTGTAAACCACCCTTTTCTATTAGTTTTTTTTTGTATCTCTTTCCATGGCTTGATCTTAGCTCAAGGAAAGCTGAACAGTGCACACACATTCTCTTTAGAAAATAAGGTTCTTAAAGATCAAAAAGGTGAATAATATAATTCCACAAGTTTTGGCTTACCTTTCCTTACTTAGATAAATGATCTTTTTTTTCCTTTTAAAATGCCTTATTGTGAAAAGTACATTTAATAAATAGGATCATGACATTAAAAAGTAGTTACATATGGGAATATCAATACAATATCAATGATTCTGTTTGAAACAAAAGGCTAAAATCAATAAAATGCCATTTATTTTGCTATACCCATTCCTATTTGCTTAGAAAAGCATAAAGAAGAATTTTTTTTCAATGTCCTGAACTCTTCAGGCTGCTTTTTTAAATTTGCTTCTTTTTTTTTTTGTTTCTTCCTATTTCACTTTTATTTTCTTTCTCAGAAGTTTTTTCACTGCAGCAGTAGCCTGAATTTTCAGTAAACACTGTTACTACCTGATTCTCATAGACACAGAAATATTTCTAACCATGTTGAATGTGTTTTTACACATTCAGAAGTATGGAAGGACACATAAGTGAGACTGAATTTAGTAAGCCAGTGTTTCTGTATTGTTAATTTGTGCCTATTAAGTTCAAGTGCTCTTTTACTGTTTCAGATTTCTGGCCTGTACTAAGATTTTTGAGTTGACCATGGGTAGCTAAAGCTAAGATTGCAATTAGGATCACCAGTTCATGATTTTCTACAATATTATATAAAGCATGTGACTCCTCCATATCAGTTCCAACCTAAATGATCATTGCAGTGACAGATGCTACAACAGAAATGTTCTTTTTTGCTACTGTAGAAGATATGGCAGACATTCTGACACCAAAGCTGGATATAACATGGAAAACCCAGCATGCACAAAATATTACATTGTTGAGAAGAAAAAAATACATGTTGAATCAGGACACCAAAAAAAAAAAAAAAAAAAAAAAGAGGATTCCACAAGTGTCTTGTTCATCCTGCAGCCAGATTTGGAGGAAGAAGAAGATGCCAGAAGATTGGGATCTGTCATCTGCCTGTAGTCCAGCTCATCAACTAGAACAGTGACTAGTATCTTATTGAGAAAATCAAATATTTGTGCTTTTGGTATCAGGCTGGTTTATCCTAGAGTATAAAAATTTCAGTTCAAGGAGGAAAGAAATGAGTTTTCCATTGGTAAACCATCTCAGAAGATTATTACCTATAAGATCTATTTTCTGTTTACTTCCTAGAACTCTCAATCTGAGCTGAAAAGATCAAGAATATGTTTCATTAAGACAGCTGTTGCACATTTTTAAATTTAGAACTGAATTTTGCCACTGTTTGTGTGCATTAAAGAGCACTCGATCTTTAAGTGGTTCAGGCTAAGGCCCCTTTAAATCAATGGATTTACTGTTTCCTAACTGGGTTGACATAGTATCTACATAGTTCCTAGGGCTGACTTAGCAAAATCTGCTTAGGAGATTTTACACAAAAGTAACTCTTACAAAACACTCTGACTGAACTGACTTTCTCTCTAGGGAATTTTCCCTGTGTGATACCAGTGTTCTGCAGTGACACCACAGAGATATCTCTGACCCAAGCTACACCATCCACCATAAGAGTGGAAAGGAGAGAGAAATGTGCTTGGAAAGGTGGAATTGAGGAGTGTTCATGAGAACTCCTTTCAGGACTTTGTACTGCTATCACACAGTACACTACAATATCAGGCGGACATAGAATTGAAATTGATATTACTTTTAAGTGTTGATGTACTGGTCTGCACACCAGTAGACAGTGTTTCCTAGGCATGCCTGTCCCAAGGTAAGCCTGTCCCAATGTCTGCTGAAGGACTCCCAAGCACAAGTATGGGCTGGGTGGAGAACGGACTGAGAGGAGCCCTGGGGAAAAGTATTTGGGGTGTAGGTCAACAAGAAGCTCAGTATGTCTCAGCACTGTACACCTGCATCCCAGAGGACCAAGTGTATCCTGAGCTGCATCAAAAGAAACATAGACAGAAGGCTGAGGGAGGTGATTCTGCCCCTCTACTCTGCCCTTGTGAAATCCCACCAGGACTACTGCATCCAGCTCTGGGGCCCCCTGTCACCCTGATTTTTTCAGTCTTCTGATGTACCTCACAGTTTTTAAGATGCTTGCATAATTCTTATTTCTTTCTCACACACGGGTGTTATAAATAGAAGCAACGTTTTTGTTAGATGAAGTTAGTTTACATTTTCCTCTTGGAGGAATGGACAGCTGATGGGCAGTTGTCATGACCAATGAGATGGCAGAGGTGTCAACCTTCTCGTCCAATCCCTGGCCTTTGTAGAAATACTATAAAATGAAGTCAGATGTTGTAATAAACAGTTCACTCTTTCTCACCAGACAGTATGTATGTGTGTATGATTGTGTGTTCGACAATTACATCCCCCAACATAAAAAAGACATGAAGCTGTTGTGAGGAGCCCAGAGGAGGGCCACTAAATTGATCACAGGACCTGAAAGAAACACCTCTCCTGTGAAGACAGACTGAGAGCATTGGGACTGTTCAGCCCTGAAAAGAGAAGACTCTGGGCAGACCTTAGACCACCTTCCAGTTCCTAAAGGGTGCCTACAGGAAGGCAGAAGAGGGACTTTTCACAAGGGCATGCATTAGAGGGATAAGGTGGAATGGTTTAGAAGCTGAAGGAGGGTATATTTAGGTTAGATATTAGAAAAAAACTTCTTTACTGTGAGAGTGGTGAGATACTGGAACAGGTTGCCAAGAGAAGCCATGGGCATCCCATCCCTGTAAGTTTCCAAGGCCAGGCTGGATGGAGCTCTGAGCAATGTGGCCTAGAGGAAGGTGCTCTTGCCCATGGCAGGGAGCTGGAACTAGATGTTCTTTAAGATTTCTTCCAAACCAAACCACTCCATGATTCTATGATTCAATTTGTTAGGATTGCCCAGAGGATATCAAGAGAGGGTAATTTCTAAACACAGCTAGAAAATGAAAGAAAAAACCCCTCAAAAACAGCAGAGAGAAATGTTTCTCAGTCTGTTTCACCATGGGCTCAAAAAAACTTGTGTTGGCAGAGAAGCACAGCATGAGAACAGAAACTGTAGTCAAGAACAGGAAGAAGATTACAGCTTTGGATTGCCTGAGCTGCCACTGAAATTAAAGTTATGAACTATGTGCTTGGAGTAATTCAGAGAGGGAATAATTAAAGGACCTCCGTGACGTTCTGCAACAGGAAAGTGGTTAGATTATTTTATTATGACCTCATCCCCTTATTCCAATGTTTTTTCTGCTCATAATACCGTGACACTTGTAGTGCTCCACTTTGCTCTGTGCTTTGTACTAATGGACTGATACCATATGCTATTTGACTGCTACTGCAAATATTAAACTTCTGGTCACAGATATCAGAATCTGGGAAGTTACTGAATCTCAGCTGAGATCACTGACAGTGCTAGCATTCAAAACTTCAGCCATTCAGAAAAAGTAATAAATGTTTTGAAAGGCTTCCTCAAATACTGAACAGCAGAAGTAATATTTTGTTGCCACAAACTAGAATTTCTGGGCATGTAAGTTTCTTTCAAATGAGAAAGATCCGGGAAAAATATTTTGAATAATTTTGAGAAATACTGAGGAAGTACAAAAAAACTTCCTGTATGTTTTGCCACACTCACCAGTGATCTCCAGTTTCAATTTGCCTGCCAACAACACAGTCAATATTAAACAATAAACACTGATTTTACTGAAAGCTTCTGGTTTTCTCTGATATAAGCATCAATATGAATACATAACTCTGAATACATAACAAGGCCTGGCTGACCATGACAGTATCCAACATGTGTTACCAACTTTCATCCATATTACTCATAAATTATGAGTGACCCTAATTTCAGCCACACTAGTCTGCTTTGCTAGTGCCATCTTAGTTCTCCTTTTCCAATTCATCTTCACATGGTAAAAGTAAACTAGAAAATACAGTTACTAAATACAACTACTAAAAACGTTCCAACATCACATGAAAATTTTCTCTTCTCCAGTGAGTGCTTTACAGCTGTACAAGAGTTATCAAGAGTGGAATACTCAAGAGAGAAGAAGGCCAGATTGTTCCACACATGAAAAAGCTCAGTTCAACCAATCCTATTTGATCAAGCCAAAATATGATCTAGTTGGTTTTTAAAATATCAACTAAAACTGGTAAAACATAAATTCTTAATTTGAAAACAAAAACTTAGACAAATAACAGCTGAATATGAAATATGTTAAGCATACTAGAATTGTATCCGTTGTCCTAGTACCCCTCCTAGTTTAGCACTGCTGGCTTATAAAGAGAATTTAGATATTGTTTAGACATCAACATATTTAACTGATTTTTTTTTTTAATTGGTAGGAGCTATGTATGCCAGATCTATTCTTGTTTAGTGGATACAAGGCAACACAGACACGAAAGCAACAAAAGGGTAAACTCTGAAGTAAACTGAATATCATTATGATGATTTCTAGCATTTTTATCCTAGAGTTCTGAAGAAGTTTAATATTGGTGTGCCTAAGCTCTTGTCCAAAACATCTACCCTGCTTTTCTAACTGCCTGAACTAGTACATCAACAAGCTGATATACTTCTATTTCATCAAGAATGAGTATGGGAATGACAGACTTGAAAGTTACTTAAACTACAAGTAAATCAGGTTAGAAAAGTTATGTAACATAATGGCAAGCAAAAAAAAAGTAACTTTTGCAGAGGTCAGTTAAAATATATACCAGTTTTCTTTGATCATGACAACAGAACCAACGACAAAGGAAAATTTTAAATCAACTATTAAATTTTTTTTTACTTCACTCATTATTAGCTTTTGAATAATTACCTTACAGCTTGCTGTTAACAAACAATAACTAGTATGTTTTAGCAAAGATAGACAATAGATTACTGTCTATTTACCATTGCTTATATGACTGGGAAAATTTGATGACTAAGTGTATAATCATCATAATGCTACTTATACAAGTCAACCATCAGATTTGAAAGGGCTTCATAAAGTTACAAAGACGTATGGGAGAAAAGGTAAGATACCCACCTATGTCTGGTTCTTGGGAAGACTCAATCATCCCTTCATTGATTCTCTGCTCAGTGTATCAGATAGTATTTGTTACGTTCATCCTCAACAGAGTTAAATTTAGCTGTATCTCTCTGAGGCAAATCTGAAGAAAGTTTTCAGTCATCACCAACAGGATTTTCAGATTCCATCATGTGCTGGGATGTCACATGCAAATCCAGGGAACCTGGAGCAAGTGGCAGCAAAGCAGAGCCTGATGTCCCAGAAAAAAAAAATCCCACTTATGGTATCAGTGCATCTTAGAAAGAAGATGTAGCGGGCTGACCCTGGCTGCCTGCCAGACTGCCCGCCAAAGTCACTCCATCACTCGACCCCATAACTGCACAGGGGAGAGAAGGTGTAACAAAGGGTTCATGAATTGAAGTAAGGTTTGGGAGAGATCACTCACCAAATACCACTGCGGGCAAAACAGACTTGAATTGGGAATATTGGTTGAACTTATTACCAAAAAAATCAGGGCAATGAGAAATTAAATAAATATCAAAAACAGCCCTCTTTCCTTCCCAAGCTCCCTTGCTTCCCTCCCCACAGTACAGAAATACAGGGAATGGGGGTTGTGATGAGTTCATGTTGTTTCTGCTGCTGCTCTGGGAGGGGAGTCCTTCCCCTGATCCTGTGTGGGGTCCCAGACATAGGAGACAGTCCTCCATTAACTTTTTCGATATGAGTCCATCCCATGGGCAAACTTCTCCATGAACTGCTGCAATGTGGGTCACTCTTCCACAAGATGCAGTCCTTCAGGTGCATTGAATAGGCCAGTGGTAGGATACCGGCTGTTCTACTCACCTAGAAGTCAAGAGAAGTGCCACATGCACTATCATTACCCAGTGCCTGTGGTCCCAAAGTTGTCCCCAAGAGCTTTGAGTTCAGGGGCACTCCAGACGCCCAGAACTCAGTATACTGCAGGTCTTTGACAGTCCACATTGCAATTTAGCTCAGGATATAAGTCTCATCTTCCCCCTGTGTAAGATTAATTTTAACACTTGCAGGGAGCATCCCAGAGTCCTGCCTGCACATTCTGCTGTCATTCCCGGGGCCAATGGGACAGTTAGTGTCTCAGGGTGCTGTGATCCATTTATTATTCTAACTAATGCTACATATCATTTCGTGCAATTTCTTCCTTACATTTGAAGTGAAGTGATTTAGGTGTCCTTTGTCCTTGTGAGCATTATTTTTCTCTAGTACTAGCAAATAATCAGCATCAGATTTATAAATAATGGCTTTCAGGAAGTTATCCTAAAACAGATAAGCAGCTGTGATCCTGAGTTTGCCAGAAAAGATAATGGATAATGTAGACTCATCAGCTGTATCTCAGCAGTCATGGTACAGAATGTTCATACTAGGTGTTGCCAGGTCCTAAGACAGTGGAAAAATGTATTTGACTTGTGGTGAAACTGCTGCAGCAAATGTCCAAATACATTGTTCAAAATACATCATTGTCCAAATACAGAAAGGTAAGAAGAAATATCTGGCCCACATATAAGATTCTAAAATTATTGCTTTTCATCTCTTTAGTGTGGAAGAGCTCCTGCTTAAAGACTGGCAACACATTCTGCAACAAAGTTTCCTTACAAACAGTCTTAATGATGGGCATGCTATCCTTCACTGTTTTGCTAGAATCCAAGCTGGAAAACAATGTGTTCTTGTTCTTCAAATTTGTTGGGTTTATACACTGTCATCTAGGATCCTGTACACCCCCTCTAGACCTGCAGACCTCATCATTCTTCGCACCAAATCAAACCTGAATCTCAGCCAAAAAAAAGAGGAAGGGGATTTAAAGATCAGAGTATGCCATTATCACAGTCTCTTTCGGCTTTTCTGCTGTAATACATATATTAATGGTTTATTTACCTAAAATAATATGAACAAGGACTCTGAAGAACATAACTGTGGCAAAATTTACAGTGCTTTTCTTAATCTACATTTGGGACTTGCAAAACACAAGATTGATTAAAATGGAATATGAATAGTCTTGTCTTAATAAACTCACTTATACATTTATCTCAATGAGCAGTATTTTCTCACTTTAGGAACATCTTTCTAAAAGATTTTGACTAATTTTATCAAATATTCAGCTATGCTTATAAATATTTAGGCAGTTACTTACTAACTTTTAGATTCCTGGAATCAAAGCTATTTTAAGGGCTTTGTGAACTATGCAAACTATGTGTGTGTCACTCGCTGAACCAACTTGTTTGGTGTATAGAGCTTCAAAACAATATTAAGTGTGTTTTTTAAGATAGACGTCTTGGAAAAAAAAAATGCTACTTAGTTCCAGAAACTCCAGAGCTGCTAAATTTCTAAACCTAACAAGTTTAATTTTTTTTTTTGAACCAACACTATGAAAGTTCTGCATGTTTCCATTACCATAAGCGCTTTGGCAGAACTCTGAAAGTTGTTTACAAAGTTTATTAAGATGTCATCATATTTTTAAGTCTGAAGCTCAAATGTTCATTACCAAAATATTAGCTAACTAATAATATACAAAAACATGAAATATTTCTTTTGGGATTGCAGGTGCCCTTCAGCTTCAGCCAGAAATTAATTTACTCTAATTATCTTGGCACTTACTTCAGATGTTGTAGATAAACCAAAATGAGCTACAGATGTAAAAGTGGGAGAAAAGAGATGGTCACTGTAACAGAGGGTGAAATCATGGATTATCACAGCAAATATCCAAAACCTAGAAAAAATGGCCTATCAGAAAAAGAAAATATATATATATATTTACACCTACATCCCTGCTGATCTTTGAGCTAGGACTGTCAAATGAAACCCCTCTCCTCAGCAACATAAGAATAGCCTTAAATCCTAGGATACATCAGTTGCCTGACTTCCAGTCACAGCCCAAACACTTTATCCAGTATATACCTGTGTCTGGGAGGCCCTTTCTGAGCCTTGATAATATATTAATCATCATGAAAAGTGGAAAAATTCACGAAAAGATAGTTGGTCCTTTAAATGTTCTTTTTTGAAGCTGGCAGGCTTCAACCAGAGCACTTTAGCTTTACTAAGATGAATAATTAACTCATTCCTCTCTAAGGGTTTGGCATGTTATAGGGGGATCAAATTTATTGCTGAAGTTTTTGCATCCATGTTTCAAAGAGAGGGTATACACTGTTTATTTAGTCCTGCAATGGCATACATAAACTTTCAGACTATTTCAGATTGCTGGATGTTCTTCAGATGCAGAGGTTCACTCAACACAACTGGACATGCTGTAAATAGCAAAGGAGGTAGTTCTCGTATACAAGGCAGAAGCCCCAACTAAAACAATAGGATAAGAAAACCTAGGATTTTTCTAAATAAGTATGCTAAAATGGAATTTCATATCTTTTTCAGAGAGTGCAGCCTGACAAGTTAAAAAGTGAACATTTAAAAGGTATGCTTCAATAAAGAATATTAATCTGTTCACATATAGTATAGTTATAGATTATATTTTTATAGTTATAGATTATATTTTTATATTAAACAGCTGTCATTTAATTTTTTCTACCATCTGGAAATAATATTGTTTTACTGTCCCGATTTCATAATATAGGTATGCTGTATAAAAGGAAAGCTGTTCTATTTCTATTAAAGATTAAAAGTACTCAATGGTCAGAGGTGTTGCAGGAATATAATTCAATTTAAGACCAGTAATTTGTGTAAATAAATGTCTAATATGAAAGAATCACCACAAGTGGAAATCAAGAATGTTCAATTTTTCATGATACTTATCAAAAGAACAAAAGAGTTCATGCTCATTAAAAAAAAAGTTTTAAAAATAACAAGGCTCAGTTCGTCCTATGGGTTCATATGAATTTTTTATTTTCCATTTGAAAATTAGGATTGTGCCATATACATGCTTTTTTTGTGCAAGCATGAATTAAATTTAAACTTTTCTGTTAAATTATTAACCATGGTTTTAGTATGCTCTAAGGTGAGCAAATTAAGAAATCTTGGATTGTAGGAGCTGTAAAAAGTGCTTGTATCAAGGGAACTGGTGTTAAAATTGCCTGGCATTATCCAGGAATACATACTTAATATTTCCTTGCAACAAGAAATGTGTGCCTCATTTTAACCCTAGGTTCTTTTGGCTTTTGATTAGTTCAGTGACTGATTAATATTGGTAGATTACAGTAGGCAATGTTTTTTTCACAGAATTGAGTTTAATTGAAAGTGAAGCCGTTGCACAGTAAGCAGGAGATGCTTTAAGGTTAAGCTCTATATTGTTTATGTATCTAAATATCAGTCTGTCCTTAAAGTTTGGAAATATTTTTGCCCAAATGTTAAAGGAGCAGAGAGGACTACTTTTGATCTCTAGAAACTGAACATGTGCAGTTTATACAAACCCATTCTAGATTTCTATTTCAATGAATTTGAGGTAAGCATGCGATAAATTATTTCCCAACAAAGCAAAAACACAGCAAACAAATGACTGTAAACTCTCTTTAAGAGTAATAATGTCCAGTTAAGGGCTGGGGTTTGTTGCTTCAGAGCCTTGGGTTTGATTTGTTGGTTTTATTTTTCCACTTTACATGGATTTAAATGTAAACATTCTGGAAGGGCTAAATTCTGAAGTCTTTCTGTCATGACAAAGACTCTTTCTGCACAATTTGTTATCTAACTGCTCCAGACTATGTATCAATCACATCACTTGAACATGCAGTGGGAGACATTCAAGTCTCAGGCTGACAAGACAGCGGCCTCTTGAAGGCAGTTTTGGTCAGTTTTGTCACTTAGAAAGAAAGGTTTCTGCTAAAATTTTGTTCTCTAGTGTCCAAGCAAGCCTCATGCTCAATATTGTCAGCTTGTATAAATAAATATTTGTGATTATAAAGATTGTTATTTTTTAAATAATGGTCCTTTTTCATACTCTTCTACATAAGATGGTAACTCAGAAAATATCTTCCTTATGAATTTTAGCATTAGCTGAGTTTTTAATCTATGAGGATAAAATTATGCTTGATTAGTCTTAGGTGTTATTAGGCTTAGATGTGGCAAAGACATATAACTGATCTCTAGGCTGAATATAAGTTCCCCATGATAACATTCTGATGGAGTTTTAGACAATTAAAATTTTACGTCTACATTTGAGCTCTTTACTTAAGATTGCTGTTACAATCAGTGGAGGGAAGTGCTCCCTAAAGGCAGTTCAGCTGTCCTATTTTAAATGCTTATCTTAACGACTCTGGAGATACCTGTCTTCTTCCACTGGCCAGAGAGAGCACTCAGTGTGACTGCATCATGCCTGACGTCATGGGGACTGGACAAATTGCAGCAGAGGTATCCATCCTCAATGATGAAAGTAAACTTGTGAGATCCTGAGTTTTCAGCCCATGAGCCGCCTTTTTGTTCTTGGGCCATTGGGTCACAGAATGTTGTTAGTTCATCTCCAGCTCCTCATTCAGTAAAAGTGTTTTTCCTTTCTGAGGATTTGATCATCTGCCCATGGCATTTTTGTGCATATTATGAGTAGTTCTGGTTAAATCATCTGCCACTTCTCTTTCATATAAGAGGCTGTAGTGTGTGTATCTTCCTCCTATCAAACTTGGATGACTGTCTTCACTTTCTGAGGTCCGTGTGAAGTCAGTACTTGTAGTTCAGTCTACATCAAACAAAATGAAGTAAAATGTCAAAGGTTCTCAGCTGTAAATATGAGGTGACGTAGTTGTAATCCCTTTAGGGTAGATTACTAATTCTTTTCTGGAAAGATCTTTAATTTCTGCCAAATATTGCAGCCCCTGTTCCTACCTCTTGAACTTGGCTCCAAAAGCAAGCAATATGCTGAGTTTTTTAAAGGAGTCATTTGAAGCCTGTCTAGTCATTTGTAAGTTGCTATATTAAAGCAAGACTTTAGACCCTCTACACTGAGCCACTAGAAGCCTTTTTAACTGATGATATCTACTGTGAGCGTGTAAGTTAGTAGTGCTATTGGCCAAGTCAAAATATATAAAAATATGAAGAATATTATTTCAGCCATTGTATTTTAGAAGAAACTTTGCCTAATCTTTCTTACTTGACTTAATAAATTGTTTAATACTGACAATACTTATGAAAATAATTACCTTTATTTGTCTAACATTAAGTTCATACAAATGATAACATCAGTAATAATTTTACTTGGAGAAAATAAAATAGGCAGAGTAATTATAAAACTGCTTCATAAAAACTCCTTTGCCTTTAGCATTGACAAATATAGCTACATATAATGATTATAGTTTTTAAGGGAAAATAACTGACATGTTTGTCTCACCATCTTTATTATTTAAATGATCATATATTGTATAATTACCTTCACTGTAACCGTCTTATCTCATGGAAGATCCACGGGAAGGGAAAATAACTTAAATCTAATGACTTTTCCGGCACAATCAGTTCTTCATTCTCTGTTCTTTTATGTGAATGAGAATACTGATACAAATTTGAAAAGAGGAGCCTGCGTAAGAAACACTGACTCAAATCACCTGGATGCTATAAAGCAGATCTTTCCAGTCATCTGATACCCAGATCCTATTCCCAGAAACATATCTATATCTGTGCTAAACATCTAACTCATCTTGCCAATCTCTACTCGGGCTTTTTCAGAGGACTAGTTTGTTGTTGGGGCTTTTTTCTTTTGCTTTCTTTGGGTGCATCTTCAAACTTATTCCCTCCTCCCACATCTTTGCACTTCTATCCCAGCTCTCTTTGTAGGTGCAATTTCATAGGAAAATGTTATCATATCACAAGACTCTCTTTGCCCTCCAGCTCAACTACTACCTGAAACTTATTATGCTAGCAAATTTCACTACAAAGTCACTGGTGCGCTGAACCCAGTGATCAGTGAGCAGAGGGAAGGAGGAATATTCGTGAGAAGGAGAGAAGCGAGCATGGGAGCAAGAGAAGAATCTTGAAAGCTGGAAGCCCTCCAAGTCTCATATCTCTAGATGATTACTTACTTGATAGCCAGCCGTGGGCTCCTGCAAGTAAGTTAAGCTGTGTCATACACAGTTGAGACTGAAGGATGAGTGATAGCTGCTCATCCTGCCAGCCAGGCAATGTTACAGCAGACAGGACTGTTGGCATTTGTATCATATGGTACTTTGTGTGACACAGGACCCCTGCATTTCATTTTGGAAAAGTTCACACTTTTGACTTATTAAAAATGAATAATTTGCCATAGTTCTATCAAAGCTGCTCACGGAGAGCCAGTGGCTCCTCTGGGCAACCACTCAAGTGATCATTCTGCCCATCACATCTGCTGTACCTAAGAAAAGAAACAGAAGCTGGTGAGAACTGTCAGAGACCAAGGAGCAAGCCCATATTTAGCTCAGCAGCTTTCCCCATTCCTTATGAAACAGAGCTGCCCTCAACCCTGGGCACCTGTCAGTTTTCGATTTGCAAACCCTTCTCTCTGTACCCCAAGTATTCACCCATTTATTCTCCCTAAGATTGAAAAGATCTGTATAGGCTATGCCCTCTTGCAGGTATTCTTGAGAGAAGATATATTGCCTTATCACCTGATATTTACCATTTTGTGTAAATGAACTGGAAATATGGAAATTGTCAATTAGCTAATGCCAAATACAGAATTACAAAGAAGTTAAACAAATAATTCATCTGCTCCTGGCCACAGATTTGGCAAGACTGTAAATTATTGCACTCTGGGGCTATATAGGCATAAGGAAGTGTACTGTTGTGAAATCTGAGTCATTCTTCGGCACAGAGAAATGAATGTGCATCTACTTTGGGAAAATACAGATGACTGAGAATAAATGATGGATTGATTAAAAAGCATATGTTTCTGATGAAATTTGAAATACAGTGTCACAAGTAAGTTATACTACAGTCAGTGACTAATTGAAGCCCCTTCAGCAAATAAATATCTGTGTCATGTGTGAAACAGAAGAGACCTAGATTCCTCTGGCTTCAAACCTTGAAATTGAGTTGGCATCAAACTGTGTCATGGTGTGGTGATTAGCCACACTGAGAGTAAGCTTGCAGCAATTTTTCTGTTTGAAGACAGATTCTCAAATCCCTCCAAAAGCCACACGCAGTGATGTCACCTTAAACACTGACAGAGTGGGTTTTTCTTGAGTCTTTCACATTTGAAGTCTTGGGTTAGAAGTCCCACATTCTGGATGCACCCAAGGAATAGAAGATTGGTTAAGTAAAAACAGCAGGGGAGGATGAAAGAGGCTGACTGAGCTGAGGAGTCCACATGTCAGCAATAGGGAGCTGGTACAGTCTGAACTAGGGCAGTTTAAGAGCTCTCTCCAGCATGACACACCCCATTCTGCAGGTTTACAAGAGGACATCTCTTAACCTATTTTTTCAATTCTTAAGAAAAATCCCTTGGCAGGATATAAAACATGAAATGTGACAGTCTTTACAGCAGTCTTTTTCACTTGAAGCCCTAGTTTGTGCTGAACTTTAAAGGGAAGTGTTGCATTCATTGTGCAATCAGTATTCAAGCTGTATGCAAAGGGCTGAGATGAACTTGCAGATTTGTTTTTCAATGCAGCAGTGTTTTAAACAGTGAGTAGAAAATCTGATTGAGAATTGCAACCATTATGTTCAGGATGTTGTAATATGTTTTTTTCAAAACTTTTTGTAAGTACTGCTTGACAGCAATAGGACTATGTGGCAGACCCTCAAAGGAGAGGTGATTGCTGTGTTTTGTGGCATGAGAACCACAGGAATGCAAAAAATGACAATTCAAAGTCTTTCATGTTTGTACCATTATGGATTCTGTGAAGTTAATGTTAACTGTTCAGAGTGTCTAACATTAGTCAAAGCTTCCTTTAAATAGCACATTAATGTACTCGATTCTTTTCCATGTCTGTTGAATTTTAGCAAATTGTTCAGTTGCCTCGATGTTGTAAGTTTAAGGAAATCTAGCTGTCAATTCCTATTAAGCTGGCCTTAGTTTTATATTGTTAATTCAGTTGTCTTTCACACTCTAGCTGCTAAATCTAAAGAACTCTTTACAAAGGCAGATTTATGATGGATGCCATCTGGCCTGATAGAAGGAAACAGATATTGATTTTTAATATTTTCTCCAAACTTGTTTACTCTAGGATAATACAGCAGCTGTGTGGCGGCTTGTCTCAGAGTGGAAAGGATTATTACCAGTGCCTTTTGATGAGATAAATTACCTAGAATGACTTGAATGGCTAAAGGGTATACTTTGATGTTATGTCGCTTCATTTACCCTTATGACTAAATGATTATTGATTTTATATTTTTAAGCTCTTGAAACGTGAAAATAAGTTGGTAGAGAAGCCTAGCTGTGTTAGTTTTATTAATTTATTTCTGCAGGGCATAATTCACTTTGGACCAGGTTGTGAAGGTTTTGGGTTCATGACCGACTCCAGATACAGTTGCAAAGAAATGGCTTATTTATATAGTCATTGCAAGTAGTTCCAAAATCAATACAGTCTGGGATTGGATGATTAAACTTAGTCCCTTTGTGGGATTCATTCCTGTAGCTACCTCTGAAATGATCTTGACTGAAGCAGATTCATGTGATCCAGTCTACAAATAGCAAGTTTGTTCAAGTTGAAATACTATTTTTTGCTCATCATTTTTTTTATCTACTCTGTTCGCTCAGTGACATTTTAACAACCAGAAAAAAACAGTTGATTGACTACTTCAATGAAATCACTAATCTGCATTCAAAGAGTTGCCTCCAAAGACTACTTAGATTTTCCATGGATAGATTTAACTACTGCTTTGATCAGTTAGTCCCAGTATGCAGTGGATTTAGGTCTCTGTACTTATGTAGGCAGCAGGAATCCAAGGTGTACACTAAACCTTTAAATAGTCTTCACAGTTCAAAACAGCTATTTGCCTTTTGTGTACAGCAGACACATACATATTTCTGTGAACTATTGCCTTTTCCATCATCATTTAACATGTTGGTGCTATTTAATGTTTGCCTGAAATGTGACTCTCTTGTCAGTCTGTTGAAGTATTTTGTAGGCACTGGAACAAGTGCAAAAATGTACTCAAAAAAATTCTCTCTCCAGTTTCCCACAATGACTATTTATACATGCACTTTGCTTGGTTCTTCTTTATACCTTAATCAGCCATACTTTTAAAGCTTAATTTCTTCTGGAAAGTTTCAGCAACAAATACACTGTCTTGTCTTATTTGGTCTCAAAAATTGGGATTCAGAAACCTGACATTTCATTTATATAGATCATTAGTAAATTATAAATATTGTGAACACTATTTCAACTGTCTAGAAAGAACTGAAGGCAATAAGCTATAACAAAAGCCATAGCTCTAACAAAGTTTATCACTTGGAAGAGTTACCAGGCATGTAAACCTGCACAGGACTGTCTAAACTGAAGAATAATATTTCACAGTTTAAAAGTACATGTCTATCCATCTCCTGTACAGGCTGTTAAACATGTGTTTGTCTCTTGTTCAGATGTAACTAAATGTGAAGTTGTATGGGTTTTTTAAATATATGAGTCACCTAATACTGCGCCTTTCTAAAACACAAGGATCTTTCTCAATGTTACATTTATGTAGAGAACATTACTTTGTATATGTCCGTGTGTGTGCATTGTCAGTCAGGAATATTATTCCCTCAAAGGATCTTTCATTGTAATAAGCCTTGGCAGCATATTTTGCAGAGTTAAAAAAGGTGTAAAACACTTTTGAATACTTTAGCCACATGATATGTATAATTAATGTGTAGTAAATTATATTGCCCAGTTTAAGGCTTGTTTAAATGCATAGAATTTGAAGTCTAATGCAGGAATAAAATAACTTTTGGATCAGTGTAATGTAATATGTTGATCCATTTTACAGGGTGGCGGTGATTATTTAATTAATCACCTTTTGACAATTATTCACACTGGTCCAAATCAAGGTCTCCATTAAAACCAAAGAATAGCTTCATTACAAATGACCCATAAAAGTGTCAAGTGCTGGCAGTGAAGACAAGTAATTTCCTTTCCCTTTAAAACCATTAGATGGAATGATGGGGGTGGGGAAGGTGATGAAGTGCGTAATAGTGTGATTACAAAGAAAAGCTTAAACAGTAAATTTGACAGCCATGTTTGAATGGATAGAAGATAAGGGTTATAAACTGTTGGTTCTATACCTCCAAAATAATTTAATTTTATAAGAAGACATGAATGAGTAGGTTATATTTTTGAGAAACTTTTTTAATAGTCTTTTGGTGGTTTTTTTATAAATTGAGACTTGAAAATTGCTTGACTCAAAGCTTTGGAGATACAATATAAACACTATCTTGCCTTCTGAATGTTGCTTAAAATAGCAGTTAATTGAGACAAAATTGCTTTACAGCTCTGCAACTGTTTTCAAAGCCTTCTTATCTACAAAATCTTTTATATATCTTATTGGTGAGGATAGCAGCAGGACCTTTATGTCGATGTAATTATATTGGGCACTTTCTTTTACATCTGGAAAGTACCAAGAACTACCAATTGATTTTGTGTAGAGATAGAATTGCTCTCATCTTTGATTAAAGGTGGATTCTGCACCTTTTGCTGAAAGCCCTTGTGTTCTTACTATTCCAAAATATGCAAGACCCTTTTAATTTTCAACTTCTGACAAAAACTTGTCTATATGTCTAATGACCACTGCAGTTTCCATAAAAAAGGATTAAATTTTGCACCTTTCAAATACAGTTATCATATTTCAGTTTAATATTAAATCCTGCCAAATAGACACTGACTGAAATTATACAGGAATATGGCTTCAGAAAGTAAAACTAGAATATTAGTGTCAATTTCAGAGGGGTTGAACTGAAGAATTATTCACAAACTGCATGCTGATTTTGAGCACATATTTAATAGTGGTTGTACCTTTGGTTGGAGTTTTGTTTTGTTGAACTTTATCTTGTGAAATAAAGTCTTGTTAAGGAATTCCTTATACTGACTTTACCTCTTATGACTTGCCTTCAAACTGTGAGAGTTAACAGGTGGTGGTTCTTAGATATCATTGCAAAAAAAAAAAGTGAAAATACTGCTTTCACTTGAAAGTTCTGGATAATCTTGCTAGCATAGATTCCACTCACTACAGGAGATGAATATATATTTACTAGTTTTTCAAAAGAGCAGCAAATATTGACCAGTCCCAGAGATGTATTTGTCAAATCTACTTGTCATTCTTTCTTTGATCTTCATTTGTTTTAAAGTCTTGCACCTAAGGTTGGACTAGTTACTGTAAAGAAATCCCAAAAGTTCAAGTGCTGCTTCTAAAAACTAATGGCTATTGACGTTCATTAGGATTTCTGTGATGTTATCTAACCCTGTAAAGACATTTACGGTATGCAGTTTACATTGTATCTGGTGATTGTATAATCATTATTGATTTTCCTTGTGTGTAGTACCTATGTCAAACAACCTAATATATTTAAATGGTGATTATTTCAGCAATATATCTATTATTAGATAAGATCAAAGGTGGTTTAGTGTGTAGCAGATAGTGTGATAAGATGATATAATGTGTGTTTGTGCCAGTGCCTGTGCCCTTTTGTGCATAAAAGTGCAATTCATAGTCTTTAATGATTAACTCTCTGAAGCAAGTTGTGATTTCTATCCTGTAGTAGAATAAAGTATGACAGATGGATTAAAAGAAGCCCACTTTTTAAGCAAAAGGCCTAGGAGTTATGTAAATGTAATACAATTAGATGAATTGATTTTCAAAGACCATGGGAAATCACTGTCTATATTCCATTCACTTCTTGTTTTCCTACCAGTACTTCTGAAGAAAACTAGAAATATATTTAGAAAGCTGCATGATTTCCCAATGGATATAATCACTGTTAATCCCATGTGTATGGATTAACAGAGTAACTTGGCCCATAACAGCAAGTGATTTCTCAGGCTAATCTCATGAGTAGAATAGTTATTGTATTTTATTAGTGATCAAACAGTTTTCTGCTTGGATTGTAGAAGAAAAGGAGGAAATATAATGCATTTATTTAATATCAAAGAATTAAATATTTTACTTGCGGAGTTTTTCTGCTTTTATTAAAGTCATTTAATTAAAATATGCTTCTGGTTAGTAAATGAAAGTTTCACTATACACTTAATGCAAATTCAAAAAATTAAAAAACACATCCGCCCAAAAAAACCCCAATATATAAATATACCTGTAGTGCTGAGATGAAAGCAGAAACCCCAAGTTTTTGCTCTGTCTTTTTTCTGTAAATATTTTATCACATTCTGCATTGCTCTAAAAAAAGATGATATATTTGAAAATATGGTAAGTGTGCGCACAAAATATAGTACCCTTGAATGTGTAAATGTACTTTCTTAGCAAAACTTTATCAGGATTTTTAAGTAGTTCCAAAAGGCAGGTCCCTGTGATGGCACAACAGGCTTCATTTTCTGTGGCTCCATTTTCCAGTTTTGAAATGCTTCCTTGAACAAGTGCTAAGCCTCAAATCTGAGCTATTGCTCGCAACTCACTGTGTTGTGTGCATGTGCCAGCCCTGTTAGGGTTAGACTGAGATCCTCTCTGCCACTCTCCATCACACAGTATGGAGATGCATGCTTTGGACAATAGTTTCTACTCATGTCCACAAAATCACTCTTTGATTTCACTCTTTGGCTTCCTTATCCAACTGTAAGAATGGAAACCCTTATGATACCAAACTGTGTGTTCCACCAGGAAGGTACCAACATTGACAGTCAAATGCTGGAGCAAATCATGTCAATCTTTCCCAATTGATCTCAAAGAAAATCAGACATATTATTTAAACAATTAATATGATTTTGTGTAATAGCCTGTGTGAATCTGCTTGAAGTAGCTAAGGAATGCCTCAGAAACTCCTCTTCCAGCTACTCAGACTGAAGGTGATCATTCTGATGGCCAAATACTAAGGAGGTAACTCCAGCAGACAGTATAGACTAGCAGTGAGAGCATTTATCTGTTCACCAGTATATCTGGACTGGGAACAGGATGTTCAAGTGGTCTGCTTTGTTTTAGCCTGTCCCCAAGGATGAAGATGCCTATCTAGTGCCCCACTGGAGTGTGCTCCAGTGCAAGCTACTCACACACAGTGTCACTTTGCTGTAGTTTTCCACCGTGGCCAGTTCTTGAATTCCCCTGATGCTCCATGATGACCCCCATCATGGGTAAAAATTACTGTCTTGATGGTGGGTACTCTTGTCTCAGATAGGAGAACATTGCTTTCAGTTGGAAAAGCTTCTTGGAGTGATGGTGAATATCCTTTGTTGATTCCCATTTGTGGAAAAATGGTCTTTTCTGTTGGAAAACATTTTTATGTGACTGAACAGTAGAGCTGAATGATAAATTATTTATTTTAATAATTTCCTCTAGATCCTAGTTGTGCAAGTCTCACAACCAATGCAATTGCAATCAAAGAATTGTGAGGAATAATTCTGTTGAGGCTGGTAGAATAGTAAATGTAGCTATAAAGATATTTACCATATGCTAATGCTAATGACAAATTTTAGACTGTAAAGATGATTTCTTCATGTTTAACATTAATTAAAGATATCTTATTCAGTACAAAGTGTTGGAACACTCCCATAATTATTGACCTGACATTACAAATTGACATAGCTGCTCCTGTGCAAACCATCCAGACAGGCTCAGTTGTAGGACTTGGACCTATGTAATCATCTTTGTTGTACGTACAGGTGCACCAGCTTAATGTTATGCTACCCTGTAATGTGTCAAGAAGCCAAACAGAAGTAGAAATTGGTGGTTTGAAGGAAAGGAAAATCCTAAATTAAGCCATCTTCACAGAGAACATCCCACCTTTCTTCTATGTACTTGAGATTCAAGTCCATCTTGACTGTTTCAAAGCTCTAAGTCAGCCTCACAAAACAATAGGTGGAAAAGCACAAGTGACTTGTTCTGAGGCATTTATTTCTCTGCAGAAAGTACAGAAATGTTGTTTTAGTTTGCATTTAGAAGCTTAGTGTATAGGAGTTTCCTCTTCATCCTCTGATATTTTACACTTGGAGTAACAATGCCATTATTTGTGCAAGACTGTGGTTTAGCCTATTGCAGTCGCTAGGAAAAATGAAGAAGGAAAGCTCTATGATAGCCACGTCTGGAGTCTACACTTCCTTCTACTACAGTTAGAGTGTGGGAGAAGTCAGAGTAAGCAGCCAGGAGCAATGCTGTGGGCAAGTTTGCAGTGGGTATCCTAACTGTAAAGTTATTCTTCTACATTTCTGAGTGTGATCATTTAACTAAAATACTCATTTGTTTACTTTTAAGTGGTCTTTTCCGTGTGCATGCAACCAAGTACCCAGACAGGAACAAACTTGCTTTTTATGTAAATGCATATTTTAATAATGTTTTTAATGTATTTTTTCAGTTGATACAGTTCTTTCTCAAACTCCGGGCATATAAACATTCCAAATGAGTCTGTATTTACTGCCTGAAGCTTTAGAAATGTCTGTTAAACAAGCCCAAGTAAACTCCCCCCAAACCTTAAATCTTTTTATGGCAAATACTAAATCTCATGGCATAAGGATCCAGAAGCCAAAAGGGTGCCATGGGGCAAATTGCAGACGAAGCTTCTAATTTTGTGTGTCCTTGAATTTTGTTACACAATTTTTGTCATTCCTAAAGGGTGCAGAGAGGAAGCTGGGAGAAGCAAAGTGAGAGTTAGGCTGTTATTATGTCTCTGCATCCCATAGAGCCGCTGTGCCAGAGAGCTCTGTAGTGGTTGGTTACAGCAGCATAACTTCCATGCATCAGAGCTTTGGGCTGCAGAGAAACAATTCCCCCCTCCTCCACCCTCCCCTTAAAATTGTCATTGTTTTTCTCCTTTGCTTAGTCCATTCAGTCAGACTTTGAGTGGGACGCAGGGGAGATGGAATGAAATTCCATTCATCTATTACCACAGTGCTTATGGACTTGTTCTTGGAAGAAATTCACCCTCCAAGGTGTCTTTAGGACCAGGAAAACCTTAGGGTGGGTTTCTGTAGGGTAGGATAAACATATATGCCATCTTTGGTCTTTTATTTTGTGCTACCTTTGAATGTGTGACAGGCAGTTTTCCCTCTCTCCTCCTCTCAGCTCCCAGCTGCATGACAAAGCCTGGGAGGCAGACCCCCGATGGATACAGCCTTGTGGTAGGGTGTGTAAACCCTTGGAAAAAGTTCACTTCCAGATACATGATGCAATAGAGAGACTTGGACTTCCTCTGGTCTTCTGCTGCTTATTATACTCTGGCCAAGGATTTACTCCATATCCCAATGTTTTTCTTTTTAGTAGGCCATCTGCCTTATGTGCCCCCTGGCCTCTCACCTTTGTTTCACAGCTATTGAACAGGTCTGAAAATTTTGGGGGGGAAGAAAAATCGCTACCCCAAGAAAAAGCAAGGAAAATACCCCACTGTTCCCTTTTTCTCTTTGACTCTGGGACAATATTAAGCTTTTCAAAATATTCCATCCAAACTTGTGGAACTTTAATGGGAGATAGAACGGGAAGGATTGTTGTTTTCATATTTAAAAATTAAAAGGCTGGTAGAAAAGGTATTCCCTGCAGATTTCTACCATGAGAGACCCACATGAAGGCTTCTGCATGGTGGAATACAGAGCAGAGACAGAGCTCTCCCCTGTTGGAAAGGATCATCCTCAGATCTACTATTCCAGAAGTATCCCATTGCCCTATTTAAGCTTCATCAAGGGATATTGGGGGGAAATACCCTGTCTGATCTAGATCCAGGCTCTACTGTACTGTATTTAAACTAAATCCACTTACTGTAAGCCTTTCTGCATTTTTAAAAAAAAAAAAAAGTCGGTCTTTTCATGTGCTAAACATGGAATAGAAGATATCTTATTGAAATTAAAAAAAAAAAAAAAGGAACACGCTGTATTTTAGGTTATAGTCATTACTTATACAAAATAAATGATCAAAACTAACTAACAAACTCACATCTCTCTTTTGAGATTTCTATGCATAAAGAAATTGGGTTATCTACAAACACATTATGGTTTTGAAATGTGTTACTGCATTCTAAATACTTGAATTAAAACAATTTGGTTTGAATTGTACTATTATAGCAGACTCAAAATCCTTTCATCAGAGGTTCTTTTTTTTCCCCCTTCTTTCTTCTTCTGGTGTTATTAAAGGTTTTCAAGCTTTGTTATTTGAATTAGATAAACACTATGGTAACTAGAAAACCAGCGTGTTTTAGAAGTCTGCAGTTCTGAGTGCTTTCCAAAGAGACAAGGTAGTATCTGTATCCCAATATTCTCTCAATTCATGAAATAGAACAAAAGGGAACTATTTCAATGATATTCCTTAAAAACTACAAGGTATAAAAGTCCTGAGAGAGTGAAGATATTCCTTGAAGCACACCTTCAGGATCAAGGTCAGTCCTTATACCAAAGTATCAGAGAGTGGAAGAATCTTGGTTTCTGGGGAATAGAACACAACTTTTTTTAAATAAATCCTAAATGCTAAGGAAAAATATTTCACTCACATGTTTTTGAAGATTCTACCTGTGTATGTCCCTTTTGTGTGGACAGGTGGCTTAAACGGCCATGTGAGAAGAATAACATATGTCTTTGCTATTCAAATGAAACAGGAAGTCAGTACTAAAACGTTCATGATGGAAGTTTACTAAGTAAAGATGGCCAAATTTTAAAAACCTTGAAGTCTCAGCTTACAGCTCTGGATATAAGTGTGAAGGCTTCTGAACTGTACAAATGTTTTGGATGTGAAAAATATGGACAGACATCTTGTGAGAATTGCCTGTTTCATTTCAGAATATGTGTCCTTCAAACTTTTCTTATTTCCTTTTTTGAATCAGAGCCATGTGCATGAGGACATATGGCATTTTGCACTTGTTAATGGTCACAGATCCAGCAGAAGGTGTGTCATAACCATGGCAAAAAGTTCAAATACGAAAAGAATTAATTTTCAGGATGTACTAACATCCTCATTGTATTATCTTACTTTAATTAGCATATATCTTAGATATATTACTTTAAAATAAAACATTTTTTGACTGTTCTGAGGTTAAACATCGCTGAACTCTTAATTTCACTCTAGTTTATTTACACCACACATTTTCCTAAAGAAATTACCAATTCAGAGTCTTGATGTGTTTACAGCAAATTCTCTGCTTCTAGAAGAATTAACTACAAATTTTAGTAAATACTTCAGTGTTTCTCTACCTCAAATTCCTTTCCATAAACTAAAATACTATTTGCTATGGATAGACTCTCTCATCCATAGGGAGCCAAAAGACTTCTGCAGAAGTGGCAAATATTACTAGTCTGAGTTTGCAAGTAGGTCAATGGGTCTGCAAACATATGAAATTATTTACTCCATGTTACAGATTAAATATGAGTCAGTGGAAGAATGAGAATCTACTATTCTTTTCTGGGAGTCTTTGATCAGCATGTGTTTCAACATTTTAGTGACTTATTTTATAAATAGCATTTAGGATGAAAAGTTTTAAAATATTTTACATATTTAAGATGCTTGGGACATGATTTCTGTAGGTACTTAGTGAAATGCACTGCTTTATGTCTTCTGTTCTAACTTTTGTCTGTTCTTTTGAGTTAAGAGAACTCAAGATGTTAAGTACAAATTTAAAATATAAGAAAAACACAATTAATGTATATCATTGACACATTGATTTAAGTCATCTTTCCCAGCCTGGCAAAAGGGCAGCAATGCAAATGTGTCTAAACATGGCCCATTTTGGATGATTTCCATCATCCTACTTGGTCCTCAGTTGTTGCTCCAGAAGTGTATGGGTCTTCCATGGGTCTCATGTCATATCTGACATCCCTGCAGAGGATTTCCACACATATCTGGACTCTTTGTTTAGGCACCTGAGCTGCTTCCAGAAACCCTAGGACAAAGACACAGAGATTATGCCAGGACAGCACTAAGCTGTCCTTTGTCTGCTGGCAATCACCAGCTCTGGTCAAAGAACCATTTTCAGCATTTGGGGTTATTCCCTGACAGACAAGATGTTTCTTTGTTATGCTGCCTTGTTTGAATCCAGAAGCTGGATTCCCCATCACATCCCCTCCTTGGCAATTATATTTTTGAACTCTGAATATAATTTTTCCCTAAATATCAAAAATCATGTTTGCATGAGTCTTTCAGGGCTTGGAAATCTTAGCTTCCCTCTTTTGTATTTTGGCACTAGGTGTAAATGTGATGGGAGTATTTGCATTTGAAGGATTCTTTAAATTAAAGCACAGTCCCATTGGGTTATTACTTGGTTGCTGATTAAGCAGGATACTTGGAATATTATGAAAAAGAAAATAAATCCTGAAAAATGGAAATGGTAGAATTGCCAAGAATTAATGCAAGAAGGCAAAACTCTCTTGGAAGAAAACCAGATTATATAGGTAGGCAGTGTCATGATGATGAAACAATTGCTAATGGAAAATTTATTACCTGGATATTATACAGCATCTGTGAAAGCGAGACATTTACAAACCATTAACTCTAGAAAATATGCATTTTTTATAAGAACTTATGAAACAACACCTTAGATTATTAAGGCTGTTTTTCTAGAAATTTGGAAATGTTCCCCAAAGTGGACATGTTATTGTGTCCATGTTTTAGAAAAATAAACAGGAAGACCATAGAGATTACAGGCCCTCTAACCTGACACTGACCAAGGACTAATCAAGCATGATACGGTNAATATAACTGATACAAATGAATATAGATTTACAGAATTGCTTTATAGAGGTTTTCCATAAGACATATTTTAGAAAAAAAAAATCCAAGAAATAATAATTTAAAAAAAGAAATTAAATAAAATTTTTAAAAATTAATCAAACAAAACCACACATATATCATACAAAAAGAACAACAATGTGGTGGAGGGGAACTTAAAGCAGCATAGTGAAAGATTGTTTTTATATTGACCAAACATTACATATCCTAATGAAGAAGTCAAATTAATAATAAAGTCTAAGTAACCTTCATTAAAAAAAAAAAACAAACCTTTCTAACTGTCCAGTAAAAACATGACATGGGAAATATTATTGATCTTATTACTTCCTTTCCATCAATAATCTGAAACTATTGATAAAATCAGTGGTTGGTAAAGGATAGGAAATTAATCTGAACAGAAGATGGGCTTCAGATTGTTGAGCATGTGCATAAACATGAAATACTGGGGAGAAGATTTTTTATGATGGAAAATGATGTCTGACAAACCTATAGAACTTTTTTGAAGGAATCAAGATAACATGAACAAAAATTTACTTGATTCATTTTTCTCAATTATTGAAAAGAAGTTCAGAAAAGCTAATTTTTAAAGACTTCTTAATGGAATGTTCTTTAGAATTTTCCTCAAACTCTAAATGATCTTGTGAAAAATCATGTTTGGGGTTGATGCCATTAGCAAGAAATATCAACTAGAAATGAATGCATAAGAAGCTCCAAAGTACAGAGTGGCACCCACGTAAAAATACTTTGTTACACTGATTCTGCCATGTACTGTCAACTTTCAGGATTTTTCCACCAGTTCAGGTAAAAGGGTTAAACATAAATTTACATCTTTTTTGATTAAATCTGCTCAGGTAACAGCTAAGATGGAATTTTGCAGACCTCTGACATATAAATTTTAGTCTATGATGACACAGTCTCTCAGTGGGTCAAACTGTGGCATTCCTCAAGGCTGAAGTTAGATATCATTTAACAGAGGTGTACAGAAAAAAAGGCATTATACTGGCAACATCAGTACTACTAACATAATATAAATATAATAATATATGTAATAATGAGAAAAAAAAATTCTGTGGCTGAAACATAAAAACTGCCAGAGAACAGATCAAAACATATCTCGCTACAATCTAGGGCTCCAAATATGCTCAGAAACAACAACATAGTATGTTTTGAAGTTTGCAGTTTCTGAATGACAGATGAAACATTCATTTTTGTTTCTGCACAACTTTTCTTTACTTCTCTATCTTTTACTTTCCTCTTTCTCTTTCCATATCTGTAGAAAGAGAAGAATTTATTACTTTATGAGAAGATTAATAGTAGAGTTTATTCAACAAGGTTAGAGAGTGTAGATTTCATTTGGCTTACTCATCACCCATTGACACTAGAGAAGGATGAAACCTGCTGAATTATGTAACATTAGATTTTGTGAGCACAAGGCCTCAAAAAGCTAAGCTATTACTCATTCTAAAATATTCCATACTCATAAATTACCCAGTGATCTTTTGTAGTCTTACTTTTGTGTAAGCATTGCAAGAATGTTTACAAAATTAATTAATTGTAAGCAGTAGAATTACTGTATTATAAACCAGTTAATAAAGAAAACATATCATTTGAAGGCTTTACTTGAGGATATTCTTTCTTTTATAATAATTGAACACAGAATAATTATACAAAAATTCTTTTTAAAGGTAAGCATACTTAGTATTTGTTTTTTCTTCTGGAGGGTGTTTGTTATATTCCTTGTTCATGTTGAATACAGCTGCATAGGACCACATCTGAAAAATTATAAATGCTGAGGTTTGCAGGTACAATAGTTCAGTATACTGTTCAAATAGACTGAGGGACTAACTGAACTCCATTAGTCTTTATCAAGCTCAGTATCCCTCATTGCAACTGCTGCCAAAAAGATGTGACAGTCTTTGTCAAGGTACAAAATGGTGGATGAGGTACATAGGAAACTATTGGAGGAAGCCAGGGGCAGACTAAAGGTGCAAGAGACTGATAGTATTAAATTTTGTAATTCTCTTTGTAATGTCCCCACAGAGGTTATTCTACCTACTTCCCCTGATATACCAACTCCAGCAGCTTTTAAGACAAGATATGTAGTTTCCCAAACTTTTCCAAGATTCTAAGACTCTTTCAAGTCAGTTTTCATATCCAAAAAAATATTGTTTTGTCTTTTCACTTCCATGGATGTTTTCAGAAAAGCATCCCTTTCCACTAACTCTTTCAAAACTTTTGTTTGTCTGCCACAACACAGTGCCCCAAGACAGCATCTGTAGCTGTCCCAGAACAACTGATTCATTCTGAAAAAGAACAAAAAGGACCAGTTAAAGACCCCCTGATTTTGTTCACCTGTTTGTTCAGGAAAAAGTCTTGGCTAGGGAATATTTCATCCTTCCCCTCTAGCAGCTAGTGCTTCTACCTGTTTTCTTCTATTTGTTGTATGAGCTGGGTAAGCTCTGCCCACAGCCAGGCGGAAGGCAGCTGCATGGGTAGCCTGCTCTGCACCACAGACTGAGAGATTCAGTAGTACAAACACACTGGGGCAATGCTGCCCAATTTGTTTAGTAGCAATACAATTCACATGTAATTTCTGTACTGCAATTTCTATGCAACTACTTTATTTTCACCCCTCTTGTCTCCAGTTTAGAGAGAGGCCACATGGCAAGGTTCTACTGACTTCTGCTTTCACCATTATAAACCTTCTGCCCTTATGGGGAGTAGGGTAAACACAGATTAGAAACCCCCATTTCCTATTTAAATGCTCTATTTCCAGCAATCTCCTAGCAATTTGTTGTTTTGACCTTTGCACATATTTTTGCAGACTGAAGATGGGAGGGGGCAAGTCTCAAACAGGTATAGGGAGAATGAGTTATAAAGAGATACATTCAGAGAGGAATCACTAATTTTCAAATATCCTGATTTTTTTGTAAAAGTAGAGAAAATGGCTTTTTAAAAGAAAATTATGTTAATTATTTTGGTGGTAGCTGGGTTATACTTTTAATAGGAGCTAGTCACATGGTTCTTAATCCTCAGTTTTGTGAAGAGGTTTGTGTATAAATAAAGGTACCTGCTATTATTACAAGCCTCCAGACCATATTTTGGAAATCACTGAACAATGAAGTCTTGTACAAATAAGCATGGAGCAAACAGAGGCCTGAATGTAAGGGGAGTGAGACAAAGGGTGCAGCCCAGCTCTGGCACCATGAGGGCAGGAGTACTCACTGCAAGACGCAGTGTGAATGAAGGAGGGTGGGCTCAGTACCCTCAGCCACCTCTATAAATTCATCCTGGCCAGCTGTAGTCCGAGAACCAAAGGCTCATAACTGAAGAATCAAGCCATGGCTTTACTTGTACAAATTACATCCAGAGAACTGCTTACACACACATGAGTTTCATAATATGCCTACTAGCACATCTAGATCTGTTCCAGGTTAAAAACACATGCTAATGTATTATTCCTCGGAAGTGATTTCCTTAGCTGCCTTAGAGAAATGGGACCTGAAGGGCAGAGCAGATGGGAGTTTCCCTGCTGGAAAATATGCCCCTTTCCAGGTGTGCACATGAACTAGCGGAAGGACAACTTCAGCTTATGAATACGCTGTGCTTCAGGCATCTGCTGGGGTTACTAGCACTAGCTTTTTCAGATCTGCTTCCAATACCCCGGGTAGTACTTAAAGAGTAAAGAGAATATTCCAATCAGCTGCCACAGACAGCCACAGACAGTATTTTTGCAGCCAGGAGAATTTTAAGACAGTTAGTTCTGCCAGGTTAAATTAAAGAAGGCATGTCATCAGTAGAAAGCAGTGCTTTGTATAGGTATGATATGGTATAAATTCCCCATAGCGTTACAGGGCTGGCTGTAAACATGGTGAAGTAGGCAGCTCCTGGAGGCAGCAAGTAGTCCTGGGCATTCTGTCTACATTCCCTTTTCCTAGTGAACCTGTACTGCAGAGGGATGGTATTTCATATGCAAGCAAGGCATTCCCTGCCATAGAAGTTTGCCCAAATAAGACAACCTATTTGGGCAGGAGCAAAACACAAAACAAAACACAACAAAACAAGGAAAAAAAAAAAAAAGAAACCCAAACATACAAACAAAAAAACCCCACACAACCACAACTACTTTAGCTCTCCAGGGTTTTCCTCTTGACTCTTCATTTAATTCTGCTCTTTCCCTCTCTCCATCTTACTTTCACTGCCAGCATTCCCACCCTTCTCTTGGCCCTTGCATCCCGAAAAAAATCACTTCTATCTGCAGCCACTGAGAATCTCTGAGCCAGATTCTAGCCAAATGAGACTTTTCCATCTTGCCTTCATATCTTCTTTCAACCAAATTCTACTAACTGAACACTAATGCCCTCCCCGTTTAGACTCATAATATGGCAATGTTATTTTGCTATCCTGAATCCTTCCCCGCTTTTCTGTGTAGCCAATGGTTGACTGCTGTCACCACAGATCTTAAGGGAATGGTGGAGTGAAAAAGGCCAGGATCCACAGACCATCACCTTCTCCTGTTAAGTTCTCCTGGAAATACAAGCTTCCATAAATATATGCAAGATTTCATACAAGGCTTGGACATTACAAGGCTGATGTTGTGACTGAAGCAGATTTTTTTCTACGTCTCTTTGATCAGTTGTCCTTGATGCCACATGTGACAGAGAGAAGTAAAACACCTGGCACAGGAAGGAGAAGGTTTGCATAGAAATGCAATGGACTTTCTATTTGTCATATTTTGTTATACGGGGAGAATGACTGCACGGATTGGGTATTCACAAAATCTTATTCAAACACATTCAATAATCAGGTGGCTTTGGAAAGCACAGTCCAAGTGGTCTGCCCAGCTTGGTCATCACATTTCCTGGCCAAGGCATTCTGGCTGTCTCAAATTGTGGTAAGCTATTGTCTATCTTTCCAGGGATGAAAATATTCACCCTAGACAAGGCGTAACATTTGATATGATAAACTGTGCCGTTATGGAAATTTATTATCCCTTACTATTAGTAAGCGGAGTGGACAAAATCCCTTATATCAGAACATCCGCCTCTGAAATACAAAGTAACCACAACACATGATCTGTCAAAAACTATCATGATGATAAACAATAGGGTGAGCTCCAAAATAAATAAATAAACACTGCCAAAGAAATTATTTACATATTTTTCTCTCTCCCCAACCAGTGCTTGAAAAATGTCCTCATTCAATGTGCTTGCTCATCCACGCAGCTGCCAGCTGTGCCTCCTTCCTTCAGCAGTAGTCACATGTTAAATGGTTTTTAATACTGAGTACATACTGCTGCAGAAAACTAAGCTATGCAGTACAGCTCTCTCCAGCCCCTTAGAATTTGTGTGGAATTATGATTTCAGTGCTGCAACAAAAATTTAACATTCAGTTGAAGACTGTGGTATGCAGGAAACCAAGACAGACAAAGTACAACCAAAAATGTCCAGACACTAAGAGACATCTCCAGCAACCCTCATGTAATTAACATAAATCTGGGCTGCCAAAAGTACTAACAGCACTTGAAGCAGCTTTGAAATCCCAAATGTATGACTTCTAAATTTAGAGCTCTGTTCTTACTATATTCTGTTATGCACATGTTTAGATTTCTGTTGATTGTTTGCAGAAGAAAAGGAACGAAAAGTTTGCTTGTTTAGAGCGAAACTGTGGCCTACAACCTCAACTCAGTGTTGGGGGAATGAAGAAAAACTACTGTACCCATGCAGGAACTTAGAGTGGCATCATGATTCACAACGAGCTCAGAACTGAGGCAGATGCTGTGCCCTTAGATGTGTTTGCCAGCACAGGCAGGCCACCCCATGGCCTGTGCTCTGCCTCTTGCAGATGCTAAAAGAAATGGTAGATCGGCACAGCTGCTACACTCCTCAAGTGTGACATCCTGCTATTACTGTTCCCTGTGTGGATGGCACAGATATGGAAGAGAAAATTAGAGGGCTGAACAGTGAAACTGAAGATGGTTGCAACAGGCACTGAGTAGAAATGCAGACTTCAAAGATGGAGGAGGAGGTAAGGACCAACATCGATTGTTTTTCTTTTTCGGAACCATCACCATTCTGAACCTGGTACTCAACAGACAGACGGGTGTTTCACACCCCCTTTAACATGACAAAGACAGCTAGATCTAGCTACAATTCCATTGTTTAGCGCCATCCATAATGCGTAAATTTTTGATCTGTGTATCTGTTGCAGGGCTTCTGCTTCAGCCACCCCCCTTCAGACATTTCTCCTATGGGCTTCTATGACATGCCTGTGCCATTATATAATTGAGAGAACAAGCACATAACAATTTTTACTTTCCAGTCGTCTTATTTATTTATATCCTGTAGGGAAGGAGATCAGCAAAATATCATAATTTTTGTCTACTTTCTAAAATGTAAATTGTATTTCCTGTCTCTGGACTTAAGTACACCTTCAGGAAAGTGAAACGGCTTTAATGTGTGCTTTTACATGTGCTTCTGTAATGATAAGACTTCATGATTATAAAGCTTTTCATCCCATTATGAACCTGGAGATTTTTTTACTTAATTATTTCCTTGCAGTTCTATTAACTCAATGAAATATATTTTGATGGGAAAATGTGACGGTGATTATTTCTTGGTCTATATCATTAAGTTTCTCATTTTTCTCCATTTCTTGTGGCAATTCTGTAAGAACTGCCTCCTTGTCCCGGGAACCTGAAAACTATGTTTCGTAAAGTTTAAGGTCTCTTTATACCAATATATCTTCTCTGTCAGTAATTTTACCAGTAGTCTAAAGAGGTAGAGCGTGTACTCTGTGGAGTACACAAATACTATGGACAGAGACAGATTGCATGATTCTAATGGACACCATCTCAGTAGTGGATGGCAGTGGAGAATCTCTAGGTGAGGTGTTAGGTTGCTGTTAATGTAACCATGAAGGCAGAGGGTAGTTAGAGGATAATCCTAAGTAGATATCCTCAAGTGTTGAAACCAGTTTTATGATATCCTCTGCACAATAATGGAAGAAAAAGGGGTCAGATAAGTAACATATTTTTAACCATTTGTGTATTTGGTCAGTGGAGCCTATATAATAAAAACAGCAGCCAGAGGTGCTCTTGCCTGAGAAGAAATATTCTGCGTTTAATACTGTAAATATGGTAAGATAGTTGTCATGACTAAAATAGCTTTTCAAACTTCCAGCTTCTCCCATAAGCATAAAATGGGGGAAAAAAATCACAGACTGGGTCCTCACATCAAAGATGTTTTTAGTTGTTTCTGAAAGGTCAGAATGGGAGGCAAATGTTATGCATGAAACATCTACATAGAAGAAAAAAGAACTGAAAGAAAAATCTACAGGCCTGTCTGTAGAATCCACAACACAAAACCTATTCATGGTACATAGCAGCCTGTACTGTTCTTTAACATCTGTTCTTTAACATGTGTAACAAAGTTAAAAAATTTAATAGGGATTACTTCATCCTGGAAGAAGCTTGTTCATCATCTCACGCATAAAAAAATTTTCCAGCATTTCTAAAAATAATAAATGTTGATATCTTTTTGCAGAAGCTCCTGAGATAAAAAAGGATAACTCAGTTTTGGATCTTATTTAAGTTAACAAGGAGTTAAATGTTAACATAAAACAAAGTTTTTCTAGGTATAGCTGTCATGATCTGATTGTATTTACCTTGTGCAGGTAAATGGTAAAGTATTATTTGCTTATATATACATATATTCATACATACATATATATATATGTTTTTTGTCAGCTAGTTTTTGTATATTTTGCAATGAAACAGTCATCACAACCACATATTTAAAGTGATAAGTATTTTCAAAATATGAGCCCTATCCAAAAATAAAATCCTGGATACCCACAAGCCTGGTTCACAAGTAAAACAGACTTTACAGAGCAAGAAGATATCCTAGTTAAAAGAACATTGAAAACAAACTAGAAAATAAATATTAATATGAAACCTGAGTAAATAACAAAGCATTATATATAAACCACAAGTCAAAATATACTCAACCTAAAGAAAGAACTGCATGGCCAAAAGCTTGTCTGTTTTTTTCCGGCTGCATCTATGAATTTAGTAAAAACATGCCCTTTCTTTGCAAAATTTGCACTAAGTGTATTTTCAGACAACTATGCAATACAAATTAACAAAAGGAATTTAAATGTAGAGGACCAAGAAAATCCCTAGGTTTTGTGTGCTTATTCTAGATTGCAAACTGTAGCTAGGTGTGTATTTTCCATAGAAATTTGGGGGTAGGGGAGGTCATTTTAACAAAACACTTCACACATCACATTCAATTAAATGCCAGGGACTGAGTGTATCATCTTCAGAGGATGGCACGAGGAAATATATGCTAAGATGGTATCATTTTAAACTAACGTAGCATACAAAAATATTTTACAGGCAAAAGCTGTATAGAAATTAAGCATACTTTTGAGAAACCACAATTATGCTTTGTAAATGTATGAAAAATGGGGAATCTTCAAGTTATTAAAACGTTTCCTGTGCCAATACAATTCTAACAGAAGATCACTCAACTTCATTTAACTAAAAGATTTTAAATTTAGGATTCTATTTCCAGGTTTGCTTGTGTAAGAAATTGTGACCAAACAACCATTTTTGTCAAGACCACAAGTCTATTCAGTGTGTGCTAGCATAATAAATGTAGATTTCTCCAAAATGCAGGACACTTTAAAATTGAGAGACAACACAGATCTGGTTAAAATCAGCTCACCAAAATATCCCAGACTAGAAATTCCTGTTCTTTAGGGAATTTCTTTTAGCCATATAAGAAATGGAAGTCATCTAAAAGGTGGTATAAGAATCTTTGTTAATAAATTTTGCTGATAACTCAAAGTTTAATGAGATAGATAAAGGAGAGGATCATCAAGAATGATCCAAATAATCTGCTTAAAATGCCACCCTCCTACCCTAAATTTATTTGTTAATATTAATATGTTACCAAATAATATAGTTGGGAATAAAGAATGAAAATTGTGCCTATACACTAATCAGTTCTGCTTTAGAAAACTGCAGCAAAAGGATCAATTTAAAGATACTGTGGGTCAACCACTTCCACTACCAGGACAAGTGTATGGAAAAAAATGAAAATAGACTTGACATGATCCACAGTCTTATAAAACAAGAATAATTGAGTGGAAGCAGAGGTGGTCTTGTCTCTACACACTGCCTTAGCTGTCAAGCACTGGCTGTGAGACTAGTTAAACAGGACTCTAAGCCAAAAATCTGGGCTGCCAGGTTCCTCCACACAGACTGTGGGCAGAGATAGCCTGTGACAGGGGTCACCCGACACACAAAGCTGAGCTGCACTGCTCATCTCACACCAGCCTCTGACCTGGCAGAGATTTAATGAGGTTTTGCTTTCCTCGTAGCAATAGCGTGAGGAGCATTGGTGGAGAAATCCCCTCCAGACAGTGGTGCATGGTCTTCATCTCTCCTGTGAAACACAGCTTAGCATCCCTAGAAACTGTGAAGTTTGAGTCTAAATAGTTTGCTTGGTAGAGGGAATTTATTAGAGGCATCTGAGCCATGTCCAGCATTGACAGTTTGGGTCCTGGAGAGAGCACAGCCGGGAGCTGCTGCGCCTGGACTCCGTTAGCTGTAGCGCTTTCAGCACTGATCCAAGTCTAATGCAGCTTTATTGCTTCCTGTAGCTGGGCTAATTTGTTCAGAGGTAGCATGTGTATCTCTGCACGGCACTGCACCGTGTCATGTGCATATACCTTTTATGGGCTGTAATGCATGGGATGTCAGGCTAAGATGATCTAATAATCCTTTCTGGCCCTAAACCGCATGAAACCATCATCAGTCACTTCCATTAATCTTCCATGAGGGAAAATAAGACACCTGAACATAGCAAGACAGTGAGATACAGCAGTAAAAATGTTGAAAATGTTTCTCAACTTCACCCTGCTCTCTCTCTAGTTCTGCCATAAATTACTGGCCCGCATCCATACAGACACTGAGATGCTCTCAGGCTGCTGCAGAGGACTTCAACTTGGACTTCCTAGCAAAGTAGTGGCAATTAGCATATTTTGGGGGGAGAATAAGAAGGAGATGGTGGTACATGAAAAAGTCCAGCATGGTTATCAAATCCCCTGCATGGTAGCACAAGGATTTTAGGCATAGACACACCATGTTAGTGAATGATGGCCATGCAGCCCTTACTATTTTCATTAGTCTGAAAGAGAAACAAACAGTCTCGGATTAACTCTCTCTGCTTTCAAGTCTTGTGTAAAACACAATGAACAAATTGCAATCTGGAAATGGGTAAAAAGCTTTGGAGCAAAAAATTCCAATGGATCTTGGCCAGTTTGTACAGAAGTTACCATAACAGGGTCTCATTGCTCCATACACAGGAAACAAACAGCTGGAGGGCCTAAGCACCCACATGATGAGAATTTGAGACAACCAAGCCTGGGAGATGTGCTGATTTTTTGTTCTGGCATGTGAAAAGGTTTATTTTGGACAGCATCTGTTTTACTTTTTGTTCTCCGTTCCTTTAAAAAGGGAGTGACTAGGTCAGACGGACCCCCTGGAAGGAGCAGAGATTCCTCCTTTCCCTGGAGAGCAGATGGGCATGCTTGAGGACTGAGTGGGACGAGGAGGATAGGAGGAGCTCCCAGGCTTCTTCAGGGTCTAGTGGGGAGAAGAGAATGAAAGCCCTAGTGAGAATGAGAGCGTGTTGTTCAGGAGAGATTCATGAAAGGAGTGGGGAACACATGCACAGCCGAGTTCCCTTGGCAACACGCAAAATACTTCCTAGGGATCAGAGGGGACTGCACAGAGCTTGCTGCAACCCAGAAAGTTACTAAATTGCCTGAAACCAAACCTGGAAATACGTACCCACCTAACTCCACACAGGGGGAGAAGAGTGAAGCTGTTTACTAACTTTTCTTCTTTTATATATATGTATATAAATGTGTGTATATAATCCTCACAGAGAGGGAAAATGTTTCTTTAACATTTGAAGTTAAATGTTCTCATTTCTATTCTGTACAAATTGTTTTTGTGCATTTAAAAAACCCTTTAGTCTCTTCAGGTTGCTTGCAGGAAGGAAAAAAGGTCTATATCATCATCAAAGCTTTGTCTTCTCACAAGATGTGGAATCCAAAGTGACCACCCCAGTCTTGCTCCTCAGCACTAGAGATACGTAAATGATAGAAATACTCTGAAATAGTTATTGAATTTAATTTTTGATAATAAAAAGCCTCTAAAAGGTGTCAGAAAAACAGGAAAAATATACTGGCTAACATCTTAATAATTCTTCATTTTGTTTCAATAGGTCAAATAGGGAGAAAAATGGATTTTGGTTCATTGGTAGTTCAGGAAAAAAATAAGGAAAAAAGAAAATGTTTCTTTTTGATCAAATTGAAAACCATATTTTGTTTTATAGTTTCATGAAATATTACAAAAGTGATGCAACCCAAAATATTTTATGTGGCTTCAAAAACCTTTTAAAACTGTTTTCCTCAAAAAATTGAAAAGAAATTTCAAAATGGAATGTTATTTCAAATTAAATAATTGAAATGCTTGACTTAAAATAACGTCAAAAGGAAATATGCGATTCTTTAAAAAAATTACAAATTTATTTTCAAAGTGAAGTACTCAACAAAATTAACACAATTTTGCAGAATCTTCTAGTATATCTCTGCTTCCATTGCAAAAAAAAAAAAAATCAGTTGAAATTTTTCACAAACAAGCAAACATTAAGAGCCAAAAAAGATGTAAGCACTGAACATTTTCTGGCCATACACACCAGAAGTGCTCCTGAAGAGTTTGTTTAGTCATAACCAGAAAAGCCTACCAGAAACCCAGATCTGTTAAGAATAAAATTGGAAACAGATATGTCATGAATGGTTTTTGTTGCCTTTTATTATTTCACATTTTCTTTTGGATTCCTTCTCTTCTCCTTTTGCCCAGTCCTTCTTAGATGCCTGTGTACCAGACACTGCAGGACAAAACATCCTGTGATCTCCACAAAAATACTTCCCCAGAGTAATTAAGGGTCAAAGTAAAACTGTGGCAGAAATTTCTGGCAGAAATTGTCTCCCTACTTGTAAATTAGATGATGTTAGCTGGGGATCTCACCTGATCACTTCAAGTACAATTATTTTAAAGACTTGTTTTACAGAGAGCCTCAACGTATTTCACCAGTTTTTATTCCGTAGATTTTCATAGACATAATGAAAGTTTCCTCTTTGGAATTTAGAGAGGAAAAAAAGCCAGAGTCATCATCACTAGCGGATTTCAATTATTAAAGAAACAATTATTTTGAGGGAAAGGTGAAGAACATGCAACAATGCAATACTCCCTATGCAGACTAAGGACTCTCCTAAACAGGAAGAAGATCTGAGAGGTTAAGCAGAAAAGGAGAACTCGTGGCCTTTAAGAAAAACAGAGCCTACAGGGTATTTTCACACATTCACAGATATCCCAGAAATGTACAAGCCCATCAAACTATTCTGGGGGAAGAGCGCCTTGAGCTAATACTGACCTGAAATGCTGAGCCGTATATCCTGCTGCTGTGCCATACAGATGCCCCATCTTCAACTGTCAGCTGCATTTATTAGTTTTGGTATCACACCTCAGGAACAAAGTTACTTTGCTTTTGAATCTACACTGGCTCCCAAAGTACCAGGTAAGCACAATTCTAGGTCACAGGGAAAAATGCTGTGAGAGTGTGTCAACATGGGTTAAGTTTATGCTGTCCCTATTTAGTAATGCTGGATGAATATGGATCACAGCAGGAACCAGGATGCTGGAAAAGAAGGCAGGTTAAATCAGTTTGATGTCCATGAGATTAAAAGTATCTGCTCTGTTTCTTATTGACTGAGTCCCCCGGTGCTGATGAATTCACATGGGGGACTTCTGTTTTTCTACTGTTTCTCTGGAGGATAAATCTTTTTGTTAAATCAATGCTTTCTTTTATTTTTATTATTTTTTTTAAATCTGAAAAACAGAATTCAGTGGAAAGCTCTCTCACTCTTCTTTTCTTCTCTGCTTTTCCCTCCCTTCTCTTCCTCTTGCTTTCTCTCCTTCTCTTTCTCATTTTTATCTTTTGAAGGTTTTTTAACATCATAGGAATACCAAGTTTGGTCTTTGTCATTTTATTTTTTTCCTGGAGGAGCTCTAGGAAGTCATATGTTCTGGGTGTTCTGGTGCTGCTGTATAAAGAATGAGGATCTTGAACAAAGACTTTCTTTGCCCAAAATTGTAATTAGTTGCTGAAGTTGTTAACAAAAGCAGAGGCATATGAACAAAATTATTCTAGACACTGAAAAGCTTGTATGATGACAGATTGAAGAGATAGACACTGTTTAGGAAAAAAAAAATACCAACAGGTAATTTTTGTTCAGAAGAGCAATCAGACTTATTAAAGCAACAAAAATTAGGTACAAATAATACTACCACAATTAATGTAAATTAATGTGTAAATTAGCATTGCACCTCTGTATGGAATACTTTCCTCTGTTGGCCATGGTACCATCACAAAGGTGAAGTGGGTTTTGAAAACTATCCTAAGTTTCTTAGCTCTTGCCACATTGAGAACAGCAAGAATTCGTGAGTGGATAGACCTGTTGATAAGAAAGTCCATGTCTATTTACTGAGCCTAGCTATTTCCTGAGATTTACAGGGTGAACTTTGCAATCTTTTTGTGAAAGTCCAGATAAATCATGTCTTCCAATCTTCTTGTATTCGCTCTCTTGTTATCATACCCAATAATTAATGTGAACAAAGAATGTGAATATCTTACAGAGGCACAGATTTCTTTTACAGAAACCATGGTGATCTGTCTCCATCATATTATTTTCAGCTAGGTCTTTTATAATTCTGTTTTTAATTAGCATTTTGACCAATTTTCTTGGTGCTAAAGTAATAATTCTCAGCCCTGGATTTCCCAGAATAACCTTTACAGTAAAATACCATTTGCAACATAGCTGTTCTCTGAGAGAGCAACTATTTGAAACAACTTTGAAAATGTCTTTGAGGCCCAGAAGTCCTCTTGAAGCAATGCCAAAATACTCCCTAAAATCAAGGCCAAGCCGCTGATGCAGCTTCTTCAGACAGATCTTAACCACAGGAATTTACCCCCTGTAGTATTTTGTTTGTGACCTGCCATCCTACCAGCTTCCCCAGCCAGCTGATTCAAGTGGCAGTCCTGTGGTCCCCTATATGTGTCCATGGGCAGTACGCCCATCAGACCAGTGCCCATGGCTCTCATCCCTGAACAACATTTGGGTCTGCACAGTGGGGGAAGTCCCCTCCACAGTGCAGCCTACAGGTTTGAACTCTTGGTCATCTAGGCTGGATGGTGATCATCACAGTTACCTTCATATACCCACAAGAAATAAATTTAGTCAAATGGAAATGAAGGGGATGTGAGCTACGACAGATTTTGTCCTGATAAACTTACCTGGAATCCCTCTTGCTGGTTCAGAGAGTACATGTTCCTGTTGCTCTGTTTCGATATTGGTTTTGAGCTTTATCTCAAATTTTGATGTGAATTTTACATTTTATATACAGCTCCTATATACAGGATGAAACAGGGAATGCACTAGTGCTTGAAACTATTTATTATTATATCTATATATTATTTGATAGAAAATTTTTGTATTAGTCTGACAAGATCTAGAACTTGTATATCACATGGAATAATTTGAACAGTAGAAAAGGAATTTTTAATTGTGGAACTCAATAAAAACATAACGTTTAAAAGTATAGAATTTTCAAGTGTATGGGACAGAGCAACAATCTACCTTCTCCCACATGCCTGTGTCCCATCCTGTAAGTGTTCAAGGCCAGGTTAGATGAGCAGACTGGTTTAGTGGAAGGTGTGCTCACTATGACAGAGGGCTTGGAACTAGATAATATTTAAGGTCCCTTTCAACCCAACAATTCTATGATTCTCTTGGTGTGTAATCAGTCCAATCTTTGGTTCCCCAACTGAATTTCCTTTCCTGTTGCCTTCCAGGCATGTTTTAAAGAATCAAGAAAGATCAAGTGATCAGCTCCAAAATACACTAAATAAATAACTTTAGTGAATTTTGCCATAAATATCAATAATTGAATATGAAAAATGTAATAAAAATGAAAAGCAAGTGCTTTGTGAAGGAAGAAATTCTTAATCAATTTTTTGATAAAACTAATGAAGAGAACAGCCTAACTGCTGATGCTTTCATGTACTTTACTGAATTTTCTTCCCCTACCAGGCTAAATGATGAGAAGTCATGTCTGAGTGTAATTACAGTGACAATGCTTACTTGATGACATCCCAGAGCAAAGTAGTTAGCACCCTGTCCTCTTTTGGTAGAAAGAGTGAACCTTTACCCATCCAAATGAGAGGTCTTTTTGCTTCTTTGAGAGGGAACAGCAAACTGCCAGCAAGAGTAATTACACCAGATGCAGGCACAGTGGATTTGGGAGAAGTCTCTAATTTACTTTGTCTCATGGCTCATTCTGTATAAAGTTTCACATTGTGTGTACACTCAGTGGTCACCTGTATTAGTCCTGCTGTGCATGTGGTCCTGCCTCTTGGCTGGAAAAGTCAATTGCTTCCACAGCCTTTCACCTCTTAACATTTTGATTCTTCTGTGCCTGTCACCATTTTTATGACCTTACTGAAACTCTTCAGTTGAAAAACATAATTTACATTTCTGAATTTACTAACAGATCTGTAAAAGTCTGTTAGCATTAATACCACTGGTGTTTGTATATATGTGTCCTATTTACTGAGAAGGTTAGGAGCTGTTCCCTTAGCTGTGCATTTGTGCTGCACCTGGAAGTATGGAGTCTCTTGATCTTGTACATAATACAAAAGACTAATCTCTAATATCAATAAAAACACTATTTATTCTTTTAAAAAAAACAAACAAATAAACAAAAAAAAAACCTTCCCTGAGTTTTCCTATGAATGTTACTGTGAGTCTGAAAACTAAGCAGCAACCATGACTTGCATGTTCCTTCGACCAAAACACTAAGCAGTGATTTTTAAAAAAGTAAATCTGGTAAACAGTAAATCTAGTACGTGGCCAACTAAGGTAAAAAAGGAAGGAAGAAAAAGACTAGTAAAAGACTAGTTCTGAGTAAAAGTCACAGATAGGTTTCAAGTGTTAGTGGACCAACAATTATTTTAAGCAACCTTTAAACAATGTCTCTTATTTTAAGAGAGCCAAAAGATACCATTCCATTAATCAGATAAAACTGGAACAATTAAATAATAAAAAGAGTACAGCATATTAAGTGTAGTGTTTCTTCTTTCAGTTGCATATTTAAAACAAGCATATTTACAGGGAAAAAATTTCCTTTATATCCCATACTTTTGACGAGGATTAGAATTAATGTTTCTTCCCTTTATACATAATTTTTAATCAAGTTCATGGAAATATTTTTTGTGGGTAGAGCTCATAAATCTGATAAGGTTCATAAATTCAATGGGAGTATGAGAGGTGTTAGAAACAAAACAAAATGAAAAAGAAATTAACTGATTTGCAAATGCATATATTGTATTAACTGTGTTTGTGCAAATCCAAAGACCTATTATACATTCTTAAAATGACAATGCTGAACAATTTCTTAAAACAGCGTATTTGCAGAATTAAGATTTGTTAGTTTATAGAGAAATCTTGCCAACCTATAGTGAAGGCTATTTTACGTGTCTGACTATTTACTGGAGTTCAAACAACAAGAAACAGCTCATAAAGCTCTTCCGGTGAGATTATTCCCTTTGAAGGTCACAAAGGCAAGTCCACCATTGCCAAGTCATGATGCATCTGGTACAACATTACTTTCTAAAAAGTCTCATCTAAGTGATGGTAAAGGAGTAGTGGATGCAAGGGAAGGAAAGCATGAGAGAAAGGGAGAAACTTTGGGGTTACTTTTGTTCTGAACTCCAACACCTTTAAAAAACTCAAAAATCAGAACATTATAATCATGATGGTCCCAGGAGAGAGTTATTTGAGAAAATATGTGATAATGGAAATTGCTGGTTAATTACTTGGGTTTTTTCTTCCCATCCTTATCACACCCTATCTTTCATGTACATGGACTTCACCAAAAGGACCCCAGACGAAAAAATCAGGTGGTATAATTGCATGTAAAATATAATTTAAGCTTTATGCACCTCTGGTGTTTAAGGTAATGACACCACATAATTCACAACAAAATTCAAAAGTCCATGTTCAAAGGTGCAGAGGAGGCACAACCTTCAAAGACTTCACGTATTCACAATTGGGAATGTCTAAGCAGAGAAAAAAGGATCATTTCACTATTTCCTTTTAGTGATACATTAAAAGGTCATGTGCTATAAGACTGGGTTGCATAAAGGAGAATTCATTGCCTCTTGATAAGCATGAAAAGATTTGTTCTTTTAAATTTCTGGAACCTGCACTTTAAAAATAAAATGGTTATTTTTTTTTTACTGAAGAAAATCTTTTGATTAGTTTGTACTGGCATTAGTTTAACATAGATACTTTAGAAGACCTCAGTCAAGATTTTTTTTCACAGCTGTCTTGCTACAAGCAAAACAATACAATCTCTCCAATCCTCCTCTGGAGTGAATATTCAGCCTCCACACGGTATTTTGGCGACAAGATCCCACTCTTGTGCTGAGCATAGTCAAACACACAACAAAGTCAACAGCTCATGTCATTCTTAAAGTCATTTTGATATCAGAAGGAATGAAAGCACAATTTTTTTTGTGAATTTTCATTCTGTGCCCCTTATGATAGAAATGGGTCAGATATATGAAAAGAAAATGTGTACATGTTTAGACTTCTCATTGATAAAATCGTGACCAGCCTTTCTAAGACAAAAGTAACATAAAATCTGCACAGTTCTAGATTGAAAAGCTAGGGGCCAGATGGTCTGTCTGCCTTTCCTTTACGTGATGTAAGGGAGAGCTGTAAACTTGGTTCAACTGGCAGTTTACTCGAGTGTTGCTACAAAGCCAAGAAAAGCAGTGAGACCACATGAGGAAGTGTAGATAGCATTTTTAATGAATTAGAAATAGCAATATGTTTTTTTTTTTTGCTTGTTTCAATACTCAAAGCAATATTTGGGGGGGGTTCTTTTATAACTTTATATATAGGGACTAGTAATATGAAGAATAT
>WBMY01013733.1:298634-352720 GCA_013397315.1 Donacobius atricapilla
CAAAAACAACAACAATAACAACAACAACAAAAACAAGCAAAAAGAAACCCCCGCAAAACCCACACCCCAGACAGAATTTATATATAGGTCGGTCGATTCTTTGCCTTCTGCATTCAGACATATCTCGGGTACTTAGGCAAGCTTCCCACGATCCAGGTAGTCGAAAAGATCCTTTCCATTGTAGGAACTGAATAATGATGGTAAAAAAAATTACTGCTATTAGAGTAACACTCCACATTAAGTAATGCGATGTTCATCTCTTTGTTTTTAAACCAGTAACTAATAACTTAAGTATGTTTCCAGCTTCCAAATAAATAAAAGCGAGGGGACAAAAAAGTTAAGAACAAAGGGATCCATAGCACATAGTCAAAGCACCCATGCATCTAATCCTTGATTATTTCTCTGCGTCTCTGAAGTAAAGTATTTTTTGAAAGTAGAGGGAAAGCGCGGTCCGCGGGACACGCTGGCAAGCAGATAGCTCGGAGCTGCAGGCACCGACCTGGAGGCAGGCGGGCTCTGGGGGAGTGTTTTACCTGTGAGCGCCCTGCCCGAGGTGACAGCCCCGCTCCCGCAGCCTGGACCCGTGCCCCCCTCCCGAGCCGTGACTCATGGAATAATGTCACCATTTCACATCCAATCCCGACCGAGCTGGCTGTATTTTCCGTGAGCAAGAAGTGGCCAGAAGGACGTGGCCACTCAGCCTCTGGGGTGGCCACCGTTAACCTGGATCCTTTCGGGATTTAGGGACTGAAAGAAAAGGGCGGGGGGTGTCGCCCCGGCCCAGCCGCTCTCGGAAAGGCAGGAGCGCACGCAAGCAGAAAAAGTCACTACTCCACTCGGTCTTGTGTCATCCGTGTCGGGGGATTTCAAAATTCTCCCGAATATTTGTGCTGGAAAAAAAAAAAAAAACCCAAAACACCAAAACCAACACGTCCTATTGCTTCTCGCACGGCGGCTGTGTGGATACTGTTGCTGCTCGGGCTCTTAAAGAATGCCTAGGAAGTAAAATAAAAATAAGTATGTCCATTTTTATAGGGAGATAAATTGACAATTTATTGTGGATAACTTCTGATCAATTATTAAACGTTAGTGTCAACAACAGGGTTATAATTACCTTCAGTTATTTAAAGGGATATTTATTTTTTCTCCTCTCTGATCTGGTAATTAGTTAATGCTCTGGAGTAATGCATTCAAAACTGATTTCATAATGATTGAGACGGGGTTTTTTTCCCTCTCTTTTGGCAGCCCCCCCCTCGCAGGGAGGGGGAGGGGAGGAGGTGTCTCCCCCTGTTTGCAAAGAGTCCATGTAAAGGCAAATCACTGCGCGTTTCACTTTTCAGACCATAAATAACGATTCTGCGAGTAAAAAGGCGAAATGACAAACAAATAGAGCGCAGCTGGGATGAATAAGGCCGATCAAAGTTAGCGGGGGCCATCGCTTCCCGCAGCCGCCGCAGGTCTGAGTCCCATAAAGGTGCCAGCAACTCTTACCTCTCTCCCTGAGATCAAGGGAGAGGGTGAGCAGGGCATTTTAACCCCCTGACATCTTCCCGCGAGCGGAGGAGGGGAAAGAGAAGAAGGAAACGGCATATTTCTTGTTTGGGGAATAAATGCCTTCACCGTTGCTCTAGGGAAGGGGTTTCACCTGGAGCCCGTGAAGCTCCCGCCCAGCCCGCGGAGGATGCACGGGGCACAGAGGGGGAGAGGCGCGGAGCAGTGCGGGGCTGGCTCTGCCTCTCCGAGCCGCAGAGGCGCAGCCTGGGCCGTGTAAATGGTCCCCAACCTAGCTCGGGACGGGGAAGCAAGAAATATTTTTTTTCCCACTCCTTGCGGGAGCTCGGCAGAGCTTTGTCGCGAAGAATAAGCGGCAAAAGAGCAGGCCCGCAGGAACAGTGGCTGCCACTTTGCTCCCGTGTCTCGGGGCGTGGGGAACCCCCTCCTCCCCGGGCCTGGGACTCGGCAGCCTGGGGGAACCTACGGAAAACTCCCTTTCCCCCGCGCCCAGAGGCGTGTGGCGCTGAGCCGAGGTAGAAGCTCCGTTGTTGCCTCCCTCCCCGCGTTCCTAGACCTCTACTTAACTTAGCGTCAGGCGAGGTTTCGGAGCCAAAAGGGGTGTTATTTTTTGTTTGGGGTTTTTTGGTGTTGTTTTGGTTTTTTTTTTTTTTTTTTTTTTTTTTTTTTTTTTTTTTTTTTTTTTTTTTTTTTTTTTAGCGCGATGGGGCTCGTTTTACGGCCGCCCTGAGCGAGATGGAATAAGTGTATGCGATATTATGTGTAACAGTTATACGTTTATATATAAAAATGTTTTCCCAGTGCAACAAAACTGCACTGGGAATTGCAGTGCAAAATGCAAGTTTTAAAATTAATTCGTCCTGACAGGTCTGACATCGCCCGGCTCCCTTTTTCCTGCAACTACGTCCGCAAATGAATGCCGCTTCCAGAGTGTATGTTTTAATTTGTCACATCAAGGCAATAAAAGGGAGCGATATATACTTAAGCCAGTTAACATTGTAATAACAGGTTTAAAGGAGCAATTAAATGCTAGTGAGTCGCATGTCTGACTTTCTATAGGCATTACCACATCAATGGTACCTTTTAGGCTGACTATAACTTAGCATGATTGTCTCAATTAGTTTAGCTACATGATAGTTATTGTGAACTCTTTGTGAGTAATCAATGTTACGCAAGCTTATGGGAAGGAGGCTTTAATAGGGGTGAGCAGCAGCTAAATAACACGGACCTCCTTTTTTTAAAAAACACCTTTCTCTCTCCGTGTCTCTGTTTCTCGCTCTCTCCCTCTCCTCTTTACTTCTTTCCTCCAAGCCCCAAGAAAGAAACGGTAATTCATAGACTTATAAATCTGTTTCCGAGACCGGTGTAGCTGAACGTAGACTTAGAGGCAAAAAGCAGCCTCTGCCGCGGTTGATCAACGAAAAAGCCCAGCGCGGACGGCGAGGCAGCCCCGCTTCTCCTCTCCTTGCCTTTAGTGGTTCATGTCGTGCCTGTTCACTGTCACGAGTAAGCCCCGAGCCACAAATAACCTTGAGGGATGCCCACCTCGGATGATACGTGCGCGCAGAGCTCCTACGGGCGCCTGAGCCTCCCTTCCCAGTCCGAGCGGAGCGCTGCGGGGACAGCCACGCGTGTGCGTGTGGAACACAAACGGGGGCGCGCCTCCGGGGGTGTTAGGACCATGGGCGGAGGGAGGAATGACTGTAAAGTGGGGTTCTAAATACGATTTAATGCAGAGAGAGAACGGTCCTGCCGGGGCAACGGGCCGCTTGGTAACTTGTTAATTCTCCACGTACATGCTCTCTTGCTAAATACTGAGCCACGGGTAGTTGATGCAAAATACAGAGGGCTGGAAATTGAGTGGGAGTTGCTTGAATTGCTTCAAAACACTAATAAGTATGTACTGTTTTCTGTCACGGGAAAAAAAAAAAAAGAGAGAGAGAGAGCTTGTATCACTGAAATTTAAGATTAAAAAAATGCAGGGAATATTTCTGTTGGTGAAGTTATTCTCATTAGTCCTAAAAATGTCTCTCCATTAGACAAGGCTGGAGTCAGCCTCAGTCGCAAGATTTCAGATCTGCAAGCTTTTTTTTTTCTTTCTTTCTTTTTTTTTTTTTGCATGCACATTACATTTCTGTCATGCTTTGCAGAAGAACACGATATCCCCAAAGAACCCAAAGAAGAAAAAAAATACTCTGACAGCAACCATTAGTTAAGAGTGCAATGAATAAACCCCTTGCACAAGAGTATCAGGACTAATTAAGATTCTGTTTAGCAGCCCTGGATGGAATGTTAATGTAGCTTTGACTAACTGGGAATAAGCAGGGGGAAAAACTGCATTTTAAGAGGAATGCTGGGGTGATAACATCTCTCACTTCTTCTGTCCAAGGTCTGCCCAAGCCTGTTACAAAGTCATTATCTCAAATTACTCCTGTACTTCTATTTTAGAGGGTTTGGGCAAGATCCCCTGGCGTTGAAGCTCTGCCTAGAGCCTCACAAAGCCAATACTCTCTAAGGGGATAAAGGCTGAATCAACCCACTATCTCTACCTTCGAGAGTTTGCTGGTACCAGTTTCTTGGACAAATACAGCCAGGATTCTGGAGGCAGATTAGGATCTATTGCTGGCGTCTCCTCACAAATCCCTAAAGGGTTTATGACCCTTTGAAGTTTCCTCTATTTTGCTTACACAGAAGTTTACATGATTAAGTCAGGATTTTACAAGGCTCAACAAGGCAAATTTAGTCACCTCGGAACACTCAACACCAAAAAAAAAAAGTAAAATATCCAGTTGTCCTGCTACTTGTTTAGTTCCTGAAATACTAGCATACTGTCATATTTGGAGTGATTAATAAAATAGAAAAATATCCACAGGACTGCTTCAGCAGGGAAGGGTAAAAAATCCCCCTCCACCCTGGATTATTATTATTTTATTTTTTTTTTTCTTAGACTTTGATATAGCACTCCCCCCTCCCCATTTCCAATGACCGTTAATGGAACTGTGTTTATCGGAGAGTGGATAAAACTTCCTGAAGTCCGTTCCAGCCTTTTTAACATTTCCACCCTACCTTTGCTTCCTCTTACGCAGCCAGTTACGTTTACATATTACAGTTACATTACAGCAGCAAACCCCCCTAATCCTTCACTCTGAAGTAAACTTTTGCAAACACGTTACTTGTTAAAAACAGCCTCACACAATGCAAATCTTCTTTTCCTGGAATGAAGGGGCTGGGAAGTGACAGCATAAACAGGAGAGGAGGAGCAGAGCTCCTTCTCAGGGAATAGTTACCTATTTAAAGAAGTCTCCGGCAGTCAGAGCGGGAGTGCTGTAGCCAGGGACTGCGGTTGCATCTGGCCCACCCCATTTCCATGGCCTTTTGTGGAACACAAAACAGACTCTTTCTCTCTCTTTCTCCCTTTCAGTCTTCCTCTCTCTCCCTTTCCCACCAAAGGGAAGATCACTCTGCTGAGGAATTACTCCTGTAGTTATTATCAATGAAGGAAGGAATTATCTGTTTAATTTATCCGGCCTCTGAAATAACAGTAATAGTAATAGCAGTGATAATAATAATAATAATAATAATGCCTGGCAGGCTGGATCAGTGAGTAGCAGGGACAGCAAGGGCAATCAGGTGAGCTGCAGATTTCTCTTCCTCAATTGATTTATAGTTGATGAATGGATTTTCTTGTGCAGCTGCTGTGATGTTAAAATCTATTGAAGAGGTAGGTATTCTGGAAGGTGTTATTTTGTACGGGAGACAGGAGTAACTGGGTGCGTTTATCAGCAGGAGATCTGAGCAAGCAACACGATTACATTGCTGTTAGTGGCTAGGATTCAACTTTCCATAGGCCTCCAGCACCTGCAGTCTTGTAGGTGACTCACACGGAGATGGTTCCTGCCAGCTGCCGGCCACATGCTTCACCTGGGCATTGATCTGGCACAGAGCTACCCACTGATTTTGGCCAGGAATGCTTTGCCCTCCTCCCGACAAGCCGTTCACTGGTGCTGTGCTGGTGGAAATCGGTCAGGCCTGGAAATCAGGTCTTGGAAAAGAAGGGGGAACAATGTCTTGAGGCATTTCTCTCACACATTTTAAGGAAGTGGAAGGGATTTTCATACCTCTTAATGTGAGCCATTTTCCTACTTCAGGCATGACATTTCCCCCTGCCTGTAGGGATGTACCTGGGTAGTTAGTGCATTTGAAATGCATCTTAAAGAAACAGAATTTTAATGTGGGTATCAAGAGACATGCAAAGCTGTTATCAAGCTTCTGGATCATGGGTATTTACTAGAGATCTGGATGAACTTTAGGACCTGGTCCCTGAGTGGGCTTTTTTCCATATGTTCTGGATTCACGTTGTAAACCATGTGGGCTTCAGGGTGGTACCTCGTTTTTTTGTTGCTCTTTGGGAAAACAAACCCCAAAAAACTATCATCATAAAGAGCAGGCCTCCAGGCATCAGAACCTCCCTTTGCTGCTTGTAAAGGGGCTTAAGGCTATGTTCAAGAAAGAGACAAGGTATAAATGGGATAGAAAGGTCTTACTTGGCTTCTTATTTTTGAGAATACTTGGCTTCAGGATTGTACTACTTTTTGACCTTAAACTCACCCAAGCAATCAGGTGCTGTCTTCCCTTATGTCTAAAAAGCCTTCAGAGGTGATTATACCTAACCAAGTTTGGGATGCTGACCCCAGCATGGTGCCCCCATGTCCTTTAAGGGCTCAGATGGTAAACCCCCTCCAAGCAGGCCTCTCACCTCCAGCCCCTTGCTGGAGCTGGTCACCCTTGCCTCTTCCAGCATGGGATGGGGTTGCTCCTGCTGGTGAGACGGCAGCACAAACCCAACACAAAAGCTCTGAAGTGGGGATAGAAAATGTGACTTAAGCTCCTGGCCATGTAGCCATGTCTCTGTGCTGCCTCTCCCTCTAGGGAGCTGTGCCTTTTTCTGCCCAGCCCCATTAGGAGAGGGGGAGTGAGCAAGCCCCCTCCCTCCCCTTCCCCCTTCTCTACCTCTCTGTGAGAGTGGGGGCACAGAGATTTCCCTGGAGAGGCGGGCTCCAGCATATGGACATTATCTTCCCTGTGCTCAGAGTTGTGTGCGCCTGTGAGGGGAACAGATTTAAGCCACATTTTGCCGCTTTTTGTCTTTTGTATGGAATATCTGCACACAGGCGAGGTAGCTTTGTGCTCAGGGAGAGGGCTGCTGCTGAAATGCAGGTGAGGCCCAGTCCACTGATGGGGTTGTAAGAGGGAGTGTGAGGGGAAAGCTGCGGGATTTAATGCCTGTCTATCTCTTCCGGCTTGCTCTTCTGCTGCATGAGAAGAATCTTCTTCTCAGCACATGTTTCTCCTGGGAAAGAACAACCCACTCCAAACCCAAAACCTCCAGTGCCGTGTTCAGATCTCTTTCTTTCTAGAGATGATGAGATTTTTTTTGGGGGGGAGGGAGTTTCATTTGTGTTCTGATTTTTAAACTTCTTTCACGCTAAATTTTACACTCTAAGTTTGGAAGAGAGGTATTGATTTATAAAATCATGAAATGTGGAATACTTTTACCTCATTACTCAGTTTGACAATCCGGGGCTTAGAAGTGGAAAAACTCCCCAGCAAAATGAGCACGAGATTTCCCTTAAAACACTGAAATCTCACTTGACTTTAAAATATTATTATTTTTAGTAAAGCAACTGCATAATTACATTTCTATTTGTCTATGTTTAGTTGGTATTATCTGAAAGCTAGATCTTTCCTCTTCATTAGCCCACACATTCTTTAAAAAATCTTATTAGAGCTGCAAAATGTGCTTATACATGAATAAAAATCTTACTTATTTGAATTGTTTTCATAGTGAATAATTTGAATTGCAGAGTATTATTGGTGAACATGTAACAACACCTAATTTATCTTTCCTATCTGAATATGGAAAGTTTACCATACCAAGCAAATTGTTTTAATTGTTTTTTATAACAGTTACAAAGAACATATAGTGGAATCCTTCAAACCACTATTGTGCAAAGCCCCTTCTGAATTACAAACACACATAATTCTACTTCAGGTAACTTCAGTGGGAGTTAAATACTCAAGAAGTAGCATTAAAAGGAAAAGTTTGTTATCTGTAATAGCAAAAATGAAATTATAGTCCTGCAGTTGACATAATCGGAAAAAAAAAATGTTTACAGGAACTAATAAACAGAAGAATCTGCTCAGTTAAAAGCACATTTTTTTGGATGTTTTAGAGGACTAGAAACAATAAAAATGTCCTGGGAAATATGGTCCATAATATCCTTGAAAAATCCATGCAGCTGAGTCCAATTTCTATTATTGTATCCAGTCCTAAAAGACCTGGTAAAGTTGAACAATTCATCCTTAAGTTATTTTAATGTAGCATGCATATAATATTCTTTTTATTAGTGGATTAGGATTACTTTTGTGATTCTGATGTTAATAAGTCACAGTGTAAATCCATAGTAAACTTGTTTTCAAGCTAATGAAAGTATTGGACAACAGATAAATCTACATTTTGTCTCTCACTGTTTTTGCTTTTTTTTTCCTTCCTTTCTTTTATTCTGATCCCTTCCATAATGCCTAGGAATATTAAATATGAATGCATCAGGAGCTTATGTGACTCAGTGGATAATATAGCTTCAGTCTCCTTCTTCCATTAACACAGTGTTATTAGAATATTACAGTAAAAATACATATTGAATAGGCTGTAAAAAAGTCAGATGTGTGAAGCAGTCTCTTTTAAAATATGTGAAATCACTCATCAATCAATATGGGAAAACAGTTTCTAATATTGTTTATTTACGAATTAACTACTTTTGCATTTGAGGGTAATAGAAGAGTATGCCAGTTCTAAAATTCAAAATCTAAAATTCACGATTGAATACAAGCCAAAAATTAAACAAAAAATACCATCTTTCTGGAAGAAAATTGCTACCATGGATATCCACCTTTATACAGAATGAGGAGAAGTCCAGTGAAATAAACAATGTGTAGTCATAGAAGTGATTACTTTATCGTAAAACATACGGATAAGAGGATAAAAGTAAGATCCCACAGCCATTGTTTATGTGGTATCCACACTACCATCTGCTTGAGTTGAAAAAATAAGTTAAATGAGGGGTTTTTTCGGTTGTCTATTTGTTGGTACTGTAATACATAGGATTCCCTGCACTGGGTGAAGAAGTGGCCAAACTCCAGCTACCTCTGGAATCCAAGACTGTTATGATCATACCTCCTAGGCATGCTGGGCATGTGAAAAGGAAGGCTATTATCCTGATCTGGATCTGGGAGTGTTTTGGGTTTTTCTGGAAGAAATCTGCTTTGGTGCACTCTTCCATCTCCATCTCTTTTTATTATAGCTTCTTTCTCAGTCTGTGATTCCAGACACAGCTGGTTAGTACAACACATATCAAGTCAGGCAATTGCATTTGATATGTGGGGGTCATATGTAAGACTCATACGTAAGAGAGAGGGAGAACGGTTGGGGGAGAAAGAAAGAAATCACTCCTTGTAAATGTGCAAGGCACAGACACTGTTAAAGGGCAATATGTTGGGAATCAAATGGTATGAAATATGTCAGATCTGATATTTCCTTACATATGCTATTTCCACGTTTTTAAAAAGAGATAAAAATAAGTTGTGCTGTAACTAACTCTTATCACCTATCATCCTCAGTAAAAATCTGGTATTTTGTGTATACACATCATCAACTGGACTGAATGACTGATACATTAGGGAGTGTCAGACATGAGGATCTGGGGCTGTGCTGACTGTTGGGAGCATATCCTGACTGCTTTCTTTGCACCTCATCTGTCGAAGCCATCAGATATTTCTGGAACAGCACCTACCAGTGGCAGAGATAGACTTCTTGTTCCTTGTTAGACAGTCCTAGTCATCACAGCAATTATTTGATGTTGGGAGTTAAGAAGGGCAATTTTTGTGGCCTTCCTTTACTTTCCCTCTGAGTGTTCTCTAATATTGAGAACACTGTCAAGAGAAATGTGGTTTGTTTATATGCAGGAGAGTGCAGTGAGAAACCACAGTTTTACCAAAATCAGACTTTTATAATGTTCAGCCAAGATTTGTCTATTTGCTGAGACAGAACTATCAACTTGTAACATATCATTAGAAATGCCAAAGTTAAAGGAAAACTACATATTTGCAAAATGTTTTTTACACTGAAAATGTGACATCACATTACTGTAGCTCTACATGGGTACATGTCAAACATATTAATCTCTTCAAATATGCTAATAATGCATGAATCAATACAGAAGGATCTACGAGTTTACTTTAAGGGAATACAGTTGCCTTTATCTAAGAATGTAAACACATTTAGAGGTATAATAGATAAAACATAACGAGATTAGGCTTTCCATCAATTCATTTAAGATTTATGCTTGCAACTTTTGTAATACTCTGTAAGGTTCTCCTACGTGAATCCCATGTAAGGAAACCAAAAAATGAAGATTAAAAAAATGAACATATTCTTTATCCAACTATTCAGGCTTCATTGCAATGTATAAAGAGTATGGGATAAACTTTATAGTAATTTGAGAAAAAGTTCTTCTAAATAATGTGGGTTTTTTCCTTTGTTCTTAAACTGTCAATAAGTCAGGCTTTGCAGAGGTAAGTAACTATGTGCAGCAGGATCTCAGCAAGTCCATTCAATATATGACTTAGAAGAGGAATTTGGAGCACAGTAAGATGTTCAAGTAATTTCGATCTCAGAGCTCTTAAATGCATTTACATTTTTACATGAGTATAAAGCATACCTTGGTTGAAAATAGCCACCCATGTTACTCAAAAGAAACTGAATTTGTTCAGATATTTTGGCCTTATGAGTTTTATGTGAATTTAACAAGAGAAACAGATCATGGATTTGACATGATTACATGCAAATGTAGGTAAACAGAAAAACCTTTAAATGCATGCAAAATAACAATGATAGCAGATTGTTAAAAATAGATAATGTTCGATGAACACTTATATGTATATATATGCTGCAGATGGAGCTAAATGTAAGATCCCTATTTAAAGACGGATAACGTTTTCTTATATAAGATTCTGATGTGGTTTTTATTGTTGTAATCCTTCAGAGAAGAATTTTTTATGACTGATGTCAGTCTCGCAATGCATGTCTTGCTTTTATATAACAAGAAAGCTTCAACAAAAACGTTTAACTGTTTCCAGGAATGATAGGGAGAAATTGTTTGGTTTGCTAATGTTAAAAGTCTGCATGACCTTGCTGAATAAACTGCTTTACAGTAAATGATCTAAATTTAAGAAGGAGGTATACTGAGGCCAAAAGGAGGTGCATTTTTTTCTTTCCCTGTAAAAGTACACACCTATTTGGCAGAGTTATCATTTGGTATATTTGATACAATAGTTCAGAGTTTAATTATTTGTAGATTGTATCTGTAGTGTGTATGTTCAAGGCTGGCAGTCTCAGAACAGAGTTAAGCATGTCATTCCTTATAGTTGTTTCTCTTATGTGCCTCAGTTATGCTAGAAATGAGGACAAGAATAGTCTCTTTTTCTGCTGTCATTCTTCCTTCATTGCCATCCATGTCAGTTCAGGGCAGTCTGAAGAAGGATAGATTAATCAGCCTTGAATCAAAGCCTGAGAGGGGAGCAGAGCCTGGACAGGGACAGATGTCTGCAGGACTTGGGATCTGAAGGAAGGGGAAACTGGCTCTAGAAGAGGTCATAGACAAGGTCAAGCAGTAGAAATAATTTAAAAAATAGGAAGAGTAGTGAGAACATCTTGTCCAGAGGAAAAGATAAAAGTGGAAAATGATAGGTTAGAAAAGACCATGAAATGTCTATGGCCACCAAAACACAAAATCTTTCATGACCTGGGCTAGGACCCAGGACTCCTGTTTTTCAGAATTCCTCTTCTACTTACTAAATAATTGGGATGTCATTGGCAGTGTATAGCTCTTATTCCCTATATCAGTGGGACCAAAATCCCTGCTGATTATTCCCTTGTTTCAGGTGAAAAACTTCTGCTGGAATTCAGATTCCAGTGCTGTTGTCCACAACGGGAGAACTGGAAATATTTCATATGATTAACATTTTTTTCAGACTGGGAAACAAAGAAGTGATTATCTTTTTTTTCTTCCCTAGTCCTTGCATCGTCCCACTTGATTGTCTGCTGAATAACCAGATCTCTCAGAATGAGGCACTGTTTCAAAAACTAGCCTTTACTAGTGGATTTCCTAACTTTTTAATATTTGGCTTTGTAGCCTCAATGTTTTGTTAAAACTTGATTCTTGAATCAAGCAGCAGGCTTTAGAACAAAATGACACAAATGGCTTTCTGGCACTCATCCATACTATGGTTGTTCAAATGTATGTATGTGTATGTGTGAATTTACACATAAATGTAGTCTAGATGTGTATGTATATATATATGTACACAGAGATACATGTTCTCTCTCTTCATATGTCTTTTTTGTGGGCTGAAGATGGAAAAAAGTGTAGCAGAGAACTACATAATCCCATAAGCAGTTGTGTTGGTGAAGTAATTTACCTTATTTGATTGAGGACTGTCAAATCCAGCATGGGAATTTGTGACATTGATGTTATTCAGATGTGAGAGTTTCTAGGATTGCAACTACTGGCTGTAGCTATCTGGAGACTTTCTGTTTCTTCCAACTGTTAGTACTGCAATATGCTGTAACTAACTGATTGCAGCAAGGCTCCATGCTAAATTTACACATACAAAGTTCCATATCTGTCCAAGAATGTATGCACATAGCTAGTGTCATTGCAGGCTCTGAGCCATTTGTAAGTTTAAAGTTACTGATTTACATTAACATTTGTAGGATTTGCGCCTTGCTTACTTTGTCATCTTACTAAATGGGAAAGGGATATGGACAAGTCAGGGCTAAACTGACAAATGTGTTGGTCCTGCTGAAGCATTAATAGTGTATCTAATGCTTTTCTTGAGTTGGTCAGTCAGTCAGTGATTCTTTCCACCAAAAAACTACTCCTAGAAAGGAAAACAAGCCTAAGAACTTAGCAGCAGAAAGGGTATGTGCTAGAGAATTTATTTTTCTCTTGCTTCCTTTCAGCTACTCCAGAGAAATAAGACCTGGCATAATGTATATGAACTAACAAACATTTAACACTTGATGAGATCCAAGAATAGAATGTGAAAATAGGTAATCATATGAAGTAAAATTTTATGGAACCTGCAGTTCACAACTATGCTGATCAGTAGTCACACTGGCAAGACTTCAGATCTCTGTTTTTCATGTATATATACATATATCCCTGCTTCTCCTGGTGTTTTACACAAATGCTGGTACACATGTGCACAAACACTTTTCTCTAGCATAATGGGGATTGATTCTTATGCAAATTACCAGCACATTTTGACTTCAGATGATATGTTTTAGAATGTTTGCTAATTTTTGACTTGTATTTATAATAACAAAAGATTTATATCAAAGCATTTTCTTCAGCAACCAGCAGGACTAAAAAAAAGTGTATTATACCATATAAACACCATCAATTTCAATAATTTATGTATCAGATCAGGAGAGCACCACTGTCTAAAATTTATGCCAATATTAGGAAGGCAACTGAAATGGGCTTGAACAGGCAGGAGCCTGGCAGGGTCTGTGAATTCACAATTAAAAAATTCTTACTGTAATATGCTCCCATCTTGCCAATAGCCATGAGTTGGACTTCTTTGACACAGTGTAATAAGTTTTCATACGTTTTAAAAGAGGGTTGTCTGGGTACAGGAAACATTGAGATAATATACAAGACAAATTTAGGGGTGGTTTATCTGACCTGTGGAGTGCCTGGCTGTGCCACATGGGACAATGACCTCCGGTGCTTATGCCCTCTATCACTGTCTCAGACATGGACTGAGGGATGTAGTATCCAGGGGTAAAGCTGCCTACTCCTGGTTGGATATGTCTTCCTTTCCACTGAAGTCTTGGGAAAACAGCAGTCTTAGGCTGAGAAAATCCCCTGCTTCTGAAAGAAGGTTGGACTCTAACTGGCCAGGATTGTGTTTGGTAGCATTAATAACAAATGCAAAAGAGCGCAGAGATTTAAAATGTGAGGGAATTCAGAGCAGAAATTTGGAATATTTCTTCAAGATGCCCAAGGATGTTATTTGGTCTGACTAAAGTCCAGTGGGAAATCCAGTTTTGCCTTCCCAAGTCTAAGGAGCTGTGCTTGATAAGGGGAACTGGGGCCCAGCTCTGGGAAAGCAAGCATCCAAAACCTGCTCCATCCAGAAGGATGGGACAGTTGGGACTGCATCATTTGCAGCAGCGTTGTTCTCAGTTTCACTTTCACCCTCCCAAGTGCATTCCTTTAACAATCCCCTGCCTCAGGCAGCTGTTTATTTTGCCTTTTTCACTCTTATTAAAAAAAAAGAAAAATAAAAAAATATGGAAAAATATTAAATAATAGATAATATCTCATAAGCATCCATTATAATGTTTTGCTTAAAGACCTCTAGCTTTTAGAGTTTCCTCTTTATAGACATTATTAGTGTTTTAAACATCAGGTTTTCAAATATCAGAGCAAGTATTGTGAAAGTTTAGGTCATGCTGTTATGATATTCACTTATAGGCAAAAATGAAAACAGGAGCTGAGCAATGTGTACAAAAATTCAAATATTGTTAGAAAATTTCTTAAATATCAGAATATTGGAAGCCTTGATACATTTCTCAAGGGAAAAAAAGGGAAAAAATAAGAACAATCAGATACAGTATTTTATGCTCTCCCCCTGGAATTTGTTGACACTACTATTTTTAATTACTTTATTACAGTCTACTCTGTTACTGATACAATTGACTTCCTCACTATTTCACGTTAAGCAGTAAACCCCTATCAAACCCAAGGCACAGAATGTGACCCTTTAGACCCTTAAAGTCAAATGGGTTGTGCCAGCTCACAGGCTTTGCTAAAAGTTCACTGGGATTGTCAGAAAAATCTCTCTTTTATTTAATTGGGATGTAGATGAAGTTGTAAGTGGAGGTATTTTTTCCTATTTAAAAAGGCCTGAATAGAAGAATTTGAGTTGTGTTTTTAAACCCTTTCTTGGCTCTAGAAGGGGAAGTGGCTAATGTGAGCATTTCAACTGTTCAGGAGGATAATATAGTCAATCAAATCAACCCTTTTTACTTGTCAATGACAGATAAAGAGGTTTATGCACATTGAGATTGCTTGTTAAATAGTGTCTTTAAAAATAATCTGAACACAAATGTGACTATTCAATATATTGTTTTATAGAATGAAATTTCTGTCAGAACCATGTGACTGGGTATCAAAGTGACTTGACAGCATTTTGGTGTTTTAGTTGAACTCAGTTTACCCTGGGTTTTTTTTGGTTGTTGCTCATTTGTTTGTTGTTTGCTTTATTTTTCCTCTTCCTTTTTTTTTCTTTCCTGCAAAAGAATGGCAAGTCTGGTTTGATCACTTGACAGAAAATACTTAGTTCACGGTTTACATTATGAAATAATTATAACTGTAGCTAAGAAGGAGCGCGAATTCAAACAAAGTGAATATTTCTTGTTAGGCAAATCTGGAATAGAGATCAACTGTAAGTACCTAATGATGAAAGTAAATCTGGAATATCTTATGTCTCCTCTAGTAAAACATAAACAGATGCAAAATGTCCAACATAATATTTTTGGTCACTTTTTGATGCCCATTGTTCTACCTTAACTACCAACATCAGGATGAGTTTCCTGTATATTGAGAATTCTATATTGTGCAGCTTCATAATTTTGTTTTGAAGAACTTTATTAAACCTACCACCACTCTGGAATAACCCTCTGAGCTTTACATTACAATAGAACATTCAAGAGGATCCTGATAGCAGAAAAATTCACTTAGTTTATTTACTTATTTCAGGCATTTGTACGTACTTGTTTGAAGTGAGACATCAAAATAAATCAGTTAATTTGTGCCTTGGTTCAGAGTCTTTAAGTAGTCCTGTAATACTGTTAATAACGCTAAGAAAGAACTGCCTAGGAATTTTTCCATAACTTAAACTTTTGTGTAAGTTTGCTCCCTAGCTAAATCTCACATAGAGAGTTGCCTTCTTTTCAGTACAATCATGTTTCAGTAAATCCACACAGGAATATTAGTCGTAGTTCATTTAATCACCAAATCCTAACAACTAAGTATTCACTTCATTAAAGACACTAAAAAATTCTGGCCAGCTGTTTCCTGCCACTTGGCTGAGGACAAGGTGGAGAAAGACAAGCAATTCAATCCCCGGTAACTCTCAGTTGTGTTCAGCATAATTCTGCCACACAATTATACTTTCATAATTTTATTCCTAAACTAAAATCTGAATCCAAGGGGGTTTCTATGACTTATGGGCTTAAATTCTGACATGTTTAAATTCATGTTGTACTCACAAAAATTTCCACAGATTTTAGTAATCAACTTAGACAAATGCTTTGTTTTGTCAACTGTGCTTTCTCTCTCTCTCTCTCTTTTTTTAAAATTTTTTAATAACTTTAAATCAAAGTAGTCAAACAGATTGAAGAGGGAGGTATAATTAACATACTATTTGTATATACAAATGATGGATTAGTTATTTGCTCTGTTCCTGGAAAACTGTTTCCTGTTCTGGTTCATACACAAAATTCTGGAGCACTAAGAACTCTTTGTCAAAGATCAAGATGACTGTACTATGGTGGTTTTAAAGCTGCTGGCAATTTTAATGCATTGAACGTAAAAAGAAATACTGATTGCAACTTTAAATATATCCATTTGATTGTATGAACAATCAGGCTTGTTGCCCATGAAAATAAGTGCTAAGATATCAAATAATAAATCAATATTCTAAGGCCAAAATCTAAACATACATGGATCAGTGAAGTTATAGGGACTTCTGCTAAGCTGTGCTTATTTATACAGCTGGGTCTGGCTATAGGGTGTTGCAAAAATGACGAAGTTATCCAATGTGATCATAATTCAAGAGAATTCTCCCTTGAAACAGAATTTAGCATTCTGTACAGCCCACAGAGAAGATTAGGTATGTCAGGACAGGATCAAAACCTATCCACTAGCCCAGGAAACATTGAGCAGGGCTGTGTGAAATCCTGCCCGTCCCTAGGGTGCAAGCAGCCCAGCCCAGGCATTTTGGGCCACTTGTGCACTGCATATTTGTGTCCTCTCTCCAGTATAAGGCTGTTGCTGATTTTCTCTGTAAGAATAAGCAGGATACAGTCTTTTCAATAAAAGAAATCATCTGCTTACAGCCTAACAGCTGCAGAGCCAGCAAATTTTTTGCAAATTTTCTTCTCTTCTCTGTGGAGCTCCTGTCCCAGTTCAGTGTCCTCAAGCTCTTGAACCACGGGAGTAGGATGTACTGAACTGCAGACTCTATTCCTACTATATAGGCTAATTAATGGGAAAAAAGTGCATTCATTTTGCCTTGCCCTGGGGTTTTAAAATCGAAGCACAGCTTCTCATGATGCTGCCGGCAGCTTGATTTTATTAGCACTTCCTGGGCATACTTGGTGGGTTGTGATCTGAGTCAGGCAGCTCAGCCAGTAGGGACTCATTCAAGGGGCGAGAAATGCTAAGCACTGACTACAGAATCTCTCAGGGGAGTCAGGACTAATTTGGGATTCCTACCAAGATAGTAAGCAAGGTGCCCAGCTCCTCATCCCCGCTTGAACTAGAGCTAATCTGAACACTGTAAAGTTTACATTGCCTTCAGGGCCAGGCACCAGCCAAGGAAAATTTTTGGGTACTAATTTTTGACTTAAATTTGACCTAAACTCCACTCAGATGTTGTGTTCCTAATGGGCTCGCCTCTTTAAACACTTCACCTCAAGAAGTCTTCAGCATGTACTTATAAATTAGGCATCAATCTTAAATGTTGCCTTTGAAAAAGGATACTTTACTCAACTTCATGAATGTGGCCAGCTAGAGCTTTAAATAAGGATCTTCAGAGGTAATATACTGATTTTCTCGTGATGCACTTCATAAGTTTTGTGGTCTCATCTGCTCTTTAGCTTTCTATATGTATATTTTTGGGGTTGCTTTGCTCTTGACTATATGGGTTTTGAGAAAGGTTTTCTATTTTTCAAATAATATTCACCTTTTTATTCTTTTTCTTCTTTGTTATATGGCAGAGAGAGAAATTGTCTCCACAATGCTTTTGTGGAAATTTGTAAATAAGACTACTAATAGTAGTCTGAAACTACTGCATAGACTTTTGTTTCTCTGTTGTAGTTACTGAGCTTCTACTCACCTACTCGGAGCAAAGATGAGCATCACAGGGAAGTGCAACAGTATCTGCTCAAGGTTTCTCTTTTTTCTTCAAATCTCATTGTAACACTAGTTTTTCCTATTGCTGCTGTTCATTTAATCAGTACTTTCATCTCAATGGGCTTTCATGCCCTGGAGAGATATGAAGGCTTACAAGGATCAGATGGTATAAGGATATAAAGCTAGGAGACTTGCTGATTGCATAGATGAGCCAGAAAACTGCAAAACTGTCACCTGCAGTTTGCTAAAGTCTAGATGTTCTCAGAACAGAACACTGCCTGACTTTCCAAACAGGACAGATAAAAATGCAGAAATTTTGAATATATTTCCTTTTTGGATCTTTCTGCTTCTCTGTAGAGAAATTCTCAAGCAACATGAATGGTAATTAATGAAAGGAAAAAAAAAAAAAAAGCTCGTTTTGCTGCTGGATCCCTGAAGGAATTGAAGGAGGTTTAACAGCCTTTAGTCAGGCACTGAAATTTTTGTACGATGTGAGTGGGATAGTTAGTCTCCTTAGCCTGACTAACTGCAGCCAATGAGCAGATAAAAAAAACTGTCCTGGAACACGTAAAAGAGAAAAGAATCTTTTATCTTGTGCAGGTATGTGCTCTGTTGAGCACTTTGTCAGGTCTGTGACAGTCAACAGCAAATAAGGAACTGCAATGCAGAGCACAAGTTGTCATTATCAACTGAGACATTCCTTCCAAAAACAGACGGCAAGAGATGCCACTCCTTATTTTACAAAATGTATATCGAGAAGGTAAGTGGTACCTGTGAAACGTCCAGTAACTCTTTGCTAAATTTATGACCTCTGACTAAGCATTGTGGTTTGCCAAGGAGGAGACAGCTTTTGGAGTGCACAGCAGGACTGTGGAAGTCTAGGAAGCTTCATTTCAGAAAGTTCAGATCCCCACAGTTTTTTTTCTATGTTTGATATCTGACTGGCAGACATTGAAATCTGACATAATCACCCTGAGCTCCTTCTATAGTCAGCAGAGGGACAAGCTCTGTCTCTAGAGCCTTAGCTAAAAGCCAGAGGACTTAAGTACAGTTTCCTTGACGTGCAGGCAAGCCTTGAAGGCACGTATGTTGTTTTACAGAGCTGAGTTCTAGTCATGCCCTCAAAAGATGTAAGCACAGACCAAGTTACATAACCTCTCCAGGCTACTTCTGTCCTGAGCTGCAGGGGTCTCAAGGTAGGTCAACTTCTCTTCTCATTTGTTCCATGGTTTCTGGGAAGATTTCCACCTGGAATAAAGTTTCCAGGAACAATGATATAAATGTCATTAAAATCAGCAACTCGTTGATATATCCAGGCTGCATAAGATCTGACAGATGTCATATTTAACAATTAGAAGACTATCACAATAACAGAGAGATCAGAGGCCTTGACGAGGTTATCAAAATTAAAGAAAAAGAATAGGAGTTATAAACATAAAATGCTTGCATTTTCATGATTAATTTATTAGAATAAAGAAAGTTTTGCTTTTCTGAGTTTACTTTGTTTTAATATTCCTTTGAATATGGCTTCAATGTCAAAGTGAAAGGGAAAAAAACCACACCAAAATGTCTTACCCCAGGTATTTTTTGTGTGTGTGAAGCTTGAATTACTCACAGTTTGTCCCTCCAAGTGAAGGAAGGCGGTCCTGTTCAGTTGATGGGTGAGTCAAACTCAGTGGGTGCAACTAAAGCTTGTAGAGACATGTGAAGGATAACTACTTTTTACCATGCTTGTCACCATGTCACTGACTATCTGCATGGAATGATCTATTGCTGCTGCCGTTGCTGACAAAATCTGCTTTTTTTCTCTCCACATGCTTATCCTGCCCAACAGCATCTGCTTTTGCTCAAAGAGGCCTATGCCTTCCTTCACCTTGATGATCCATTGTTGCATCTTTCTGGCAAAGAACTCAAAAGATTTTGCCAGAAGGTTGCACTCAATCAATCCTGCCTTTAGGGTGTCCTAGAAGCGCTTTCTTGGATCACCATTGCTTCCTCTTTCCACACTCCAGTTCCCTTCATAGGAGGTGCTTGAACATATGTACATCATTGATTCAAGCCATATGTCCAGCCCATTACACCTGGGCATTCCATGTGGATATGCTGCAGGAATTTATCACTGGTCATTTTAGTGTAGCATCTGACTCAGAGTAAGACACATAGGTGCCTCTGGTGGAACTTCTCCAGCTGGCAGACGTGCTTTCTATACTATATCAAAATCCTGCTGCTGTTTAGTGCAACAGCCTTTTACAATTCTAGTCCATATTTCTAGTCTGATCAGACGCTGATTCCATATTCACCTAGTAAACCCAGCAGAAAATTTCCCTATTTCTGTGAATGTCAAAAACTACCCCTCCACAGAGAGTGACACAGTCATTCAACACAATTTGAATGTAGATGAACCCCCATGGAACAAACAGCTCAGTCTCACTGTGTATAGTGGAAGGGACAGTGTATTCTTCTCCATGTTGATTGACTAATTATCTTGGGTTTTCTCAAACTTATGATTAGTCTGATTTTTTCTTGTTTGTCTTGGAAGTAGCACATTTGTTTGTTAAGAAGATCTGAAGTCTTTGGCTGGTGTGAACCACCACTGTGCAATGATGTGCATACCAGCATTCTTGTGTGCTCGACTTGGTGGATTCTGTTGGGCGTGCAGTCCTCCTGCTGCTCAAAAGTGAGCCCTGATATTTAGCCTGAGGTTGCAGTTGTTTTACCTGACTCCTAACAATAAAATTTTCTGAATTAAACGCACCAAGGGAAACAGAGAACAGTCCATTTTGTACCCAGTGATTTTCGAAAACAAACTAATAGAGTTTCAGGGAGGGTCTGAATGGCATATGGTCTAAATAGACAAATGAAGGCAGAAGGAAGAGGAAGGAAAGAAGTGGAGAATTAGTTCAAAGAGATGGATGTGGGTGGTAAAAGTGGACTATGAACACAAGGGGGAGGAAGTTGAGGTTAAAAATAAAGAAAGAAGGCTCTCATCATGGCCCTTAGGAAAGAGGTGAATGAAATTACACCACAACAGTCAAAGCACTGCTTAAGCAAGAAGTTGCACTCAAAACATACTAAAATAAAATAAAAGGGAGCTTCAGTTATGGAGGATCTGGTGGTAACAGCCTCTCAGAAATATTCTCCCGAAGAAAATATTTAAGTACTGAGCATAAAAGATTTGCAAAAAGGTAGGTTAATTCATGTCCTGATATAACAGAGTGACGTATAGTTGGGCTTTTTTCCTAAAATTAGGAAAGCTCAGTTACATATGTATACCTTAAGACCAAAGACTCTGCAGTGCTAAACCTTTGTTGTGTTAATCTCTGTGTTGCTAAATTTTCATTATATATTTGTTAGCAGAATTCCAGATTCATCACTAAATTAATTCAGCTTTACATCTGTGTATCTAATAGAATTTGATCAAAATTGGAGGAAGACATGGATCAGTTGGTTGTGATTTGTATTCTTAAATATTTGAGGTTTTTTATTTCCACGTTGGCACAACTTTCAAGAACTTCTTGAAGTTCTGCAGAGTTTGGACCATGGCTATGCTAAAGAGCAGCTGATAACTCTTTACATGCATTGCCTGACCAACAAAATATTCAAGAATGCCTTAATGACAAATAATCTCAAAGCATTTGGCTTGGCCTCTTTTGTTTTAAATAATAAACAAGACAACGTTATGTTATGAAGAATCTAATTGAAGATTTGGAATAAGTTATTATAATAACCCAACAGGAGTTCCATGGTCTTTTTGATGCAACATTGTTCTTGGATTACAAAAATGTGATAGAAGTCTCAGTGCTGTAAGCCACACGAAGAAAGGAAACCCCAAATTAAGAATGATAATTACATATCAGAGACACTTCTGCATCTTTCTTTCATCAAAAAGTACTAACTCGGCTGTTTAAAAGACACGAAATAGTGTTATCAGAATTTTTTCCCAAGTGAAATGTTTGCACAGGAGTTGTAGAAACTAAGAACACACAAATACAATATTTGAGCATGCAACACCATATCACAACCACTTTGAGGAAGAAGATGACTGCTTTCTACAGCATTCTGATTTTAGAATGGTTCAATTCCACAGTAAGCTTGTCTTTTATAACCAAAGAAAGGAAAAAAAACCCCAGAAGACATCTTTTCCATTTTCTCTTGCAATTTTTAATTATTTCTTGCAGATGTTCTAGCGTTCAAACAATAATTTGAAACTGTAATCTGAATTTACTACAGGAAGTTAAAAGTATGTTGACCAAACTGTTCCATATTGCAGAAATCATGTTCTTATGATTAAGAAGGATCAAACAAAATAATAATCCAAAGTGACCGAACCATGTCTCCTAAAAAAAAATTTTTATATCCATATACAAGCACATGGATAAAACAAAAATATTTGCAAGAAGGTGAGATTGCATTGATTTCAGTTTGAGTTCAGATGCAGCCACAAAGAAGAAGGTTCCTTACTATAGATTTAGAAGCCTAACTTTAGGCATCTAAGTTTACAAGGGGCTAGTACCTTGTGATAGGAAGCTGTTGTACAAGCTTATGTAGATATCCGTGAGGAGATATGTCTGAAGGGAAGGCATTTTTGTTTTGATTAGTGGAAAACATAATAACCATGTCAAAATATTCTCAGATTGAATGCCATAAAGTCTACATTAGGCATGGAGATATAAGACCAGTTGCTACATTCATTTTAATTTTGGGAAAAGAGTAGAATAGTTGGTTAGCTGGTTTGAGTAAATTTTCAACAAATGAGAGTTTAATTATTTTGGAATTAGAATATTGGTGCTACAACTACAGCTGTAGCTTTTTTTTTTTTTTTTTGATACAGAGGAGCTAATGAATTATCTCCTATTAATTTTTAACTTCTTATTTTCTATATATTAAACAACAAAGAGCTCATTAGAATTATGCAATTGAATTGTACAGCAGCAAGGTATGAATAGCAGAGGAATAACCTGAGATATATACAAATCAATTTCTGAGAATTCCTTAATACCTCTGAACATGAAAAGTGAGCTGTATCTAAAACCTTTCCATGAAAATTGCAGAGGATGCAAAATTTCTATGCAACATCCAAAAAGAAGTCCATGTTGTCTTATCTCATGATAGGAAATAAACAAATTTAACAAATCTATTACAACTTAAACAAATCTATTAATTATATACTGCTTCATTCCTCTTGGTTTGATGGTATTTAAATGGAATTTAATACAAATTTAAGGACACCTGTGCTTAATGCATAGTTCTAGCATCATAGACTCATAGCATCAGTCTTTTAATTAGGTTGGATGGGACCTTAAAGATTGTCTGGTTTCAATCACCCTGCCATGGGCAGAGATAGCTTCCACTGGACCAGGTTGCTCAAAGTCCCATCCAACCTGGCCTCAACCTGGCCACAAATACTTCCAGGGATGTAGCAACCTGTTCCAGGGCTTCACTACTCTCTGAGTAAATAATTTTCTCCTATATCTAATCTAAATCTACCCTCCTCCTTCCGCTTAAGGTTGCTCCACCTTGTCCTATCGTTACATGCCTCTATAAAAAGTTCTTCTCCTGCTTTCTTGTAGGTCCCCTTTTGGTACTGGAAAGCTGCTATAAGGTCTCCCTGAAGCCCTCTTGTCTCCAGGCTGAATGGTCTCAAATCTTTGAGCTCCATCCCTCTCATCATCTTCATGGCCATTCTCTGGAATCATTCTAGCAGGTGTGTTTCTTTCTTGCGCTGAGAACCCTAGACCTGGGTGCAGCTCCTCCAGCTGGGTTCTCATAAGGGTAGAGTGGAGGGGAAGAATCACCTTCCTTGACCTACTGGTCACTTCTCTTTCAGTGCTACCCAAGTCTGGGCTGTGGGTGCACATTTCTGCCTCGTGCCTAGCTTTTCACCCACTACAACCCCCAGTTTTCCTCTGCAGGACTGTGTTACATGAGTTCTCCCAGTCTGTGCTCATGTCTGGTGTTGCCCCAAGCCAGGTGCTGCCAGGTCCTTCTGGATCCCTTGCTTCTGTTGTCTACTTGCCCACTCAGCTTTGTGTCATATCTACACTTGCTGAGGGTGCTCTTGATCTCACTCACTGTGTCATTGATAAAGGTATTAAAATGTACCAGTCCCAAGAATTTCCATCTCACTCTGATGAGTGAGGGACACCACTTGCCACTGGCTTCCACCTGGAAATAGAGCCATTGACCACAACTCTGAGTGTGTCCATCCAGCCAATTTCTTATACAATGAATAGTCTACACTTTAAATCCATAGCTCTCCAATTTGGAGAGAAGGAGGTCATGTGGGACCATGCTGAAGGTCTAACAGGTAGACTTCACTGACTTGCAGACACTCCATCATAAAAGGCCACCAGAATAATATAGGTTACTGTCACCTCTAGCTATTTCAGTTTGACTGTTTTTAGTGTAAGATAATACTAATTTTGAGTCTTTAAAAAATCTACTTCATAAAAAAAAATTAATCTTAATTCTAAAACCGCATTGAAATTTTAGGTTAATATTTAATCTTTAATGGCTTATACATGAACGTCTGATGTTGTATTCTGTCTAATTAAGAGGAACCATATGTTTTAAAATTAAAAAGCAGAAAAGTATGGTGCTTACCTTTCTTTTCAGAACAAGCATGATACCTCACTCACACCTCCTTTTTGGATATGTATGTATGTATACATTTATCAGAGTTAGTGCTTTGTTCTAGCTGAGAACTGGTTTGCTGTACTTCAGATGGGACAGCTTATTTTTTTGGCAAAGCAACAGGTTGATATCAAATTCAGACAAAACACTGGAAACTAAATGCTAAGTAACATGTATTTTTACCACTTGGGAAATTTTATATCATTGGCAATATTACTGCAAGTGGATCCTACCAGAAAAGTAGGAGGTTTGGTTGCTTTGTTGTTGTTGTTGTTGTTGTTGGGGTTTTTTTCTGTTTTTTGGGGGGTTGTTTTTTTTTTCTTGTTTGGGGTTTTGTTTTGTTTTTTTTTTGTTTTTTTGTTTTATTGGGTTTTGTTGTCATTGGGGTCTCGTTTGGTTTTTTTGTTTGTTTGTTGCTTTTAAACGGCTCACTGACTGATAGTATTTTCTTCACTTGTGGATCTTACTGCGGCACATTTCCTTCAAGAAGAACTGACTAGGGCTGGGAGCTGTTCTTTTCCTGGCAAGCTATGAGTGGGACAACCTTGCTGGCTGAGCAGCTGAGCATTTGGAGGACAGCAAGGAGTTTGCCCACAACTAGGAAGAGTAGAGAGCACACAGAGAGCGAGGCCTTGCAAGAGGCACAAGAAAAGGCTGCTGAAGGAGTCAGAGCACAACTTCTGCAGACTTCCAAACCAACATACTGGAGCTGAGTCTAGAGGACATCACTGATGTGCATATATGTAGGGGATTTGTAAGGATGTTCAATTCTACCTTGTCTTTGGCAGTTTGAATTTTATCTGTTCTAAAACAGCGGTGATCATATGTCCTGATGTAACCATTCCCTGTGTTGAAAGACAACAAATAAAAAATATGTGCAAATACAGCTCCTAATTTTATAAGACTTTCTCGTCTTGTACAGGTGCTTGCAGTTTTACCACGAAGCTTCTAAAACTTCTAGTTGTGAAAATAATTTTAAAGTCCTGCTAGGAGCTTGCAACTGATGGAAGATTAAAGGTTATGGTACTAAATTATAATGAAAATCCAAATGTATACTTTCAAAGAGAAATATGCTTAGCATTTGCTGCCATTACTTTCAGCGTTAAGTTTTGCTATGAGGAGCCTCCCGTGCTTGCCAAGTTTTTATAAGCAACCTGTTGTTTGCAAACCAAAGCAAGAAATATCCCATTTCCTGACCTCTGCCTTTGTTTTTTGTTCTTACACACAAAATATTTGGTTCATGAGAGAATGTTTTAATATTCAGTATTAGGCTTAGATTATTTTGCAGTTAATATATGATTTTCAACTTAATCTTCTTGCTTTTGTTTAATATTTGTTCTTGCGGCTTTTCTTGAAAATGTGTTAAAGTATAAGTCAGCTGACTTAATTCATAGGTACTAAACAAAATAGTCATGTAAAATAGTCTGAGTTTTAAAGAGATTTTCCTTTTGTGCTATTTTCTGGTATTTTGTTTATGTAAGTAACTGAATTGTGTGTTGTCATCAAATACTATGGTCAAACTAAACCACAATATTTTAAACAGGAATTTGCTCAGTACACACATATATAAAATGTGATTCTAATACACTATTCAGTGTTTTTAAAAGAAATGACTGATAAAATAATAGTTTGTTCTGTTCCAAGTGTTCCTTCCTGCTGGTGATTTGTTGCACATCACACTTGTTTATAATCAGGCTGCTGGAATAAAGGCTACTGTGCCCTTTGCACAGTATTTACTCTTTAGGAGAACTGTAATATTTTAACTATGTTCTACTACTTGCTGGTTTGTGATCTACACAAAAGAAGTAAAATAATTTAATAGCAAAGACCTATGATAGGTAACTTCTAATAGCAACCTCATTACATTCATAGTATATGCTGCAGAAAATTTGCATATAGCATAATTAAACACATTTCCTACTAAATTCAAGTGTGTTTTGTCATGTAAAAAAGGCCCATTCCTTCACAGGTCAAATAAGAAGACTGATTTGATTTCCAAAGGTTTATTTTGGGTCTTTGTGCTTTCTGAGAAGGTTGTGACTTGCTCTCTCAGATATGGACCCTGATACAGTAATCCATCCCTTTGTCATACCAAGATGAAATCTCCACAGGATTTTGCATGAAGGTTTTGAATCTTGTATTAAATGTGGTTTGAGAGACCAGTGTTTCACCACCAGCTCATCTGTACCCCTGATGCAAAGTGTAGCGTAAGGCTCTGGGTTTGAGCTAAAAGAAGCAGGGTAGAGCATCAGTCTCTGTCCATGACTTTTTACACTGGATTTACTTTTTAACTTGGCCTACTTGCAAGTATTAGTGTTTGAGTCATGCTGAAGAGCTTATCTTTTCCCACAGGGTTTTTTGCAGGACAGTGTGAGATTTGACTATAGTTGTTTTGGTCATTACTATATTTCTGTGCAAAGCAAGCATTTCTACTGTGCATATTCCTTGTAGTAGCTCATTAGTATTTACTTACACTTTAGAATAGAAGTATGCCATTTAAATTGACTTAAGGAAGTAAGTTGTGGAAGTAAAAATAGGCCTAATTTATTTACTGACACCTTGCACAGGAATTTTCTGTCCCCTTTTCATATTTCACCATGCTGTTATCTCAAATAACTCATGATGAAACAAAGAAAAATTGTTCTTTGCAAACTCTGATACAGGGAGAAAATTTCTCAAATAATATTTGATTTCAAAGAAGCCCAGTCAGCTGCATCAGAACCTCCTAACACCTCTCAGTGATTATCCTTAGAGAAAAAACACAACTGGTGTCAAGCTGAGTTCTGGTTTTGTAGAAGATCTTTGTCCTGGGGGTACTTGTACTTACCTGTAGAACACATTTTTAAGCCTTTGGCCAAGACCCAGTAAACACCCAGTAAAAATGCACTGGGTTTTACAATGCAGTTTTCAAACACACACTGTTGTGGATTCAGACTTTGACTGTAGCTGAATTATAAATAATTTCACCTCAGTTCATACATCTCCTTTAAGAATAGAGTCCCACATAGTCTGTTTGATATGTTTCCTAGGAGTCCTGGAGCTTAAGTACAGTCATTGCAAAATCAGGTTTGCAAAAGCTTAGTTAAGTATTTTCTGCATACTAATTTCTAAATGCCTCCTCTATCCGCTTGTTTAGACAGACTACTCTGTTCTTTGTTGATGGAAATCATACATACTGATATTAACTGACATTATAAGAAAAATATTCACAATTATTAAAAACAAATCTAATGGCAGTTTGAAATCGATGTACTTGTATCTCAGATATTTGTTCTACTTGACTACCACTTGAGGAGACGAAGATTTATTCCTTTAAGTTTTCATTATAATTAAGGAAGAAATGAATTTATTAAGGAAAGAAAGCTCAGTTTTATTTTAATGGAGACAGAAAAAAATCTAGCAAGATGAGATGATCCAGTCAGAGTACAGAAACAAGACCTTGGGGTGTGGGTAACTTCTCATTAACCCTTACCAACAGGAAAATGGTTGATGCAAATAGTCTGTCAAATACTGAGTCTCAACACAACTCATAGATCTCATACATCAATACAAATATCCACCTAGAAGTGCCAGACAGAAACCAGTCATGGTTACCTCCTTGCAAATGGCTCTAATAATGGCAAGGTACAGGTGCCCTTCACCAGTTCTGATTCAGACTGTGATTGTCAGATTATGCAGCATCACATTAAACTTTCTGATGATTAGGTGAGACAGGTCTGAAGTGCTAACACAAGCTTTTAGAATACTTAGCTAAACATTTTTTGAATATAACACTCTTTACTAGTGTCTACTTACACCATTACTCTCTTAGGAGAAATAAATACCTGGATGAATGCCTGGCAGTTTTAGTTTAGCCTGAGATCAGTAGAGCTGCTGATCAAAGGAACAAGTGCAACTACATAATGCAAATGATAGGAACGAGTTAAGGTTTTGCCTTTGTAGTCTGCTTGCTTACATTTTGAGCATAGTTCTTGGAAAGCAATGCACATATAGAAGTATTTCCCTCACTGTCCCCTCCTCATGTCCCCATAGTCCAGCAGACTCTCACAGGTGTTTGTGCATGATGTCAGTTTTAAGTGACTGCAGGATTACCTTTTTGACTTTTTAATTTTCCTTTTTTTTTTTCCCATGAATGATGCAGCAAAAATAGAACCACCATAAATTTCATTGTCGATTTTTATGATACTTTCAAAATATGTTTACTCATGTAACGTGTGTATAAAGGTTATAAAAACTTTAAAAATAATAGTAGATCCAATTATCTCAGTATTTAAAAACCAGGTAAAATAAGTAGAAATGTATATACATTCATATGTATATATACAGTAAGCACTTGATAGAAAAATGGAAAGATGCTCAGTTTTCCAAGATTTTGACTCAACTATTATGACATGAAATACAAATATATCCTGCTAATAAGCCAATATCAATTGAGAATTGAACATTTTTTTGTGTAGTCAGAAATTAACATTCTCTTATTTTATTTACTATTTCCAACCTTATTGTGTTTCTTTGGAAAACTGTATTGTCAGAAATTCACATTTTTATTTCTACTTCATTACTATCCTATTTTGACAAAAAATATAAAAAAGGAACAGCATGGAATTATTTATTTTCAAATGTCTATATTTTTTTTTCCTATTTTCCACTGTGGAACATTCTTAAGAGCAATTGTTGATAGGCAAAAGAATAATAAAAATATACAATATTATATGTATCTTTGTGAAACTGGAAGGAAAAATGGAAAAATACAGAATTATAGAAATTAATAAAAAATACTCTCAAATGAGTTTTTTTGTAAACTTTATTATTTTGTGTTCTTGAAAAAGGAAGAAATCTTTTCTAAAAGAAAAGGAAAGTGTGCTTCATCTTCATCCAGTCATCTGTGAGAGGTCCTCACTCAGTTGTCATTCCTGAATATTTAACAGCTTCCTTGTATTAATATAATTTTGCTAAAAGGCACCCCACTTTTAACTACATTGCTTTTGGAAAGATTGTCTTCTTCTCTTTTAATCTTCCTCTTTTTAGCTCCTGGTTATTACTCTTCAAGTGGCAGCAAATTGGACTCTCCTGCCAACTCTTCCCATCCTGAACATGATTTTCTCGTACCTGCTATAGTTTTTTTTTGTTTTCTGAATTAAAGAAACTGAATTACTTCCTTAGTAATCCATATTCTTGGCCATTCTCACCCTACTCTGACCCCTTCCCAATTCAATAATCTCCATGAGAAGGAGGGACAAGAAGGAGGGGCTTTTTACCGTTCAAGATGAGAATCAGACAGGTGTTTATTGAGTGACATAGTAATATACATGTTTTCCCTTCTAATTCCTAATGGTTGGTTTGCCTTTTTGACTGCCAGAGTGTGTCAAGTTGATGTTTTTATAGATTTTTCCATCGTAACCCCAAGACCTCATACTTTAGTGACAGTGGTCAGCTCTGGGACCCTATCTTTAAATGGAGAGGTAGGATTTATTTACCACTGGCATCAGTCCAGATTTATCAAAAGTAAATTGTTATTTTCATTATTGTTATTCTATTATTATTATTATTATTATTGTTATTATTATTATTATTTATTGCCAAGGTCCTGAATCACACGAGATTCTTTTGATGTTCTTAAGAATTGGTCATGATTTTACTATCCCTAGTAGTGTCAACAGAAAACTTATCACCTGATTATCCTACTTCTAGGGACATGAAGAGAACGAACGCTGAGCTGACCATTCACGATTCGGTCAAAAAAACTCCTTAGAATCAAAAAGCATCCTAAGAATTAGCCATATCTTCCTGCCCTCTGTTTGTAGCACAGCAATACAGTATTTATCTGTGCCATAATCCCTTTTATCCCATGACTGCATAATTGCCTTGAAAATATTTTGGATGTTCGTAGAAAATATTTTTATCTTCCTATATCTAAATTCTGTTGCTGAACTCTGCAAGGAAGTGTCACACAACTGATTTTACAGTCCTAATCAGAGCTAAATCCTTGTAATAATAACTGAAAAGGTAAAGGAATGGTCACCATGTTTGTGTAGAGGAAAATGTGATACTTCTCCAATAAGGTTCAATGATTTTACTGAAAACAAATTGTTATATTTTTTTAAAAAAAACTTCTCATTATTCTTATGAAGGCACTGCCTTAAATTTAGACTTTTGGGTATTCAGTTATACAGTCAGGTTGTTTCCTATCTTGTATGAAAATTCTGTTTGTTCTACTTAAACATGAAATACTTTATTTCTGGCCAATTATTAACCCATGAGAAACCCTCTATAGAATAATTTGAGATGATTTTTCTGTGTTACAATTAAGGAAAGGAAATATGAATCTATACTGGATAGGATTCCCTAGCAGTAACAAATAGAATAAACTTAATCATAAAAATGGTAATGTCATTAAAAAAAATGGAAAAGGGCAATCTGGAATCCCAAATTGTTAGAGACAGCTGCATATAAGTAGTGGGGAGAAGACTAATAGAAGTTAAATAGAAGTTAAGTAAATACAACCAACTATATTTAAAATTATAACTGGAGATAGTTAAAGGATTTTCTATAGGTCATCACTCACTGACAATTTCTAGAAAAAAATCATACATTTTTATAGTAACGGTAACATGAGAATTCACTTCTTCCAACTTGACCATATCCAATTATGTTGTGCTTTCAGCATTCAGCTGCTTTCCTTTTTGCTTCACTTAAGACCCAACATCTGGAGGGCCTCCTTAAAGGAAGGTTAGATAATCTACTAATGAACTATTTAATTAGGAATTCACCAGAGGGAAAAGTACTAAAGATGTTATTTGTCTTTAATCACACTTATTAGCAAGAGAAAAGAAGCCACAGCATTAGCTGGAATATTTTTTAATATTTGAAAAAAAAAAATGCTTTAAAACAAACTTACTGTAGTGTTTCCAAGTGCAGTAGGAGTTAGAAAAGTATTCTGTTGTGATATAATTTTAAATAGTATAATAATGCTGCAAAACAGTTTATTTACCTTCTTTCTGATTTTAAATGATTTTGCCATTCTTTTATCCATCCTAAAAAATTAGGAAACAAAAAAAAAGTATTACTTTTACAACTTATCTTTCTTCACTTTTCATACCAGCATCAGTTGGTAAAATATTTTCCTAGCTTTTTATACATGACTGACAGACATTAAATATACTTTGACAGTGAACCTGTAGTGTGCTCATCCTGGACTGCTTTAGCATATATTTCAGTCATACTATCATCAGCCTAGAATGAAATTCTCCTCTGTGCAATGAAGGTACCTGTTTTGGTGAGAATGCTGAAAGAGGACAAATGCTGGATGTCTTCTGAGATGACTTCTTCTGTTCAGTATCCATGAGGTTGAGACTCTCTTAACATGTTTCACTTGTGATCTTTTAAAGCTCTCAGGATGGAATGATTTTCAGTCACTTTGCTGTGCAGTGGATCTAATATTGTGTCCCTAGAAAATTATATTAATAGATTAAAAAGGCAAAGTATTAATCTAATGCATTGTCTTGTCTCTGTGCCTATAATTTGACTATCGCAAGATTATGGCAATTCTCCAATGAAACAAAGTGTTTATATTTTGTTCTCTATAAAACATTTCACTAACTTCTGCACTTACTATTTCAATGGGTTATTCTGTATGGAGCAGAATGGTCAACCAAACTGACTTTAAAATAATTAAACACCATATGAGAAATAATCTTGATTATTGTTATACTTTTGGTATGAACTTAATTATGTGAAGTAAATATAAACATTAGTTGGAAGAAATAATTTTCCTGGGAAATTAAAATGTGCTCCTTGTACAGTGCTTAGTCTTGAAAAGGTCAAGAATGTTTTAATGTGAAAAACTCTCAATTCACTTCAGGTTTTCCTTAATAGCTTACCTGGACAGTTGGCAGAAGCAAACCACTCTGTATGGAATAGAAAAATAATTTTCCCTTCATCAACAGTGGTGGAAGAGATTCTGTGTTCACTTGTTTGTTGGTGGGTCTATCTATCAACTGCAAAAATATTTATTTGTGTCTTAAGTATTTCGGTTAATCTCAATTTGTGTGTTCTACTTTCAGATCTTTGTTTGTTTCTTTTGTTTTGTTTTAGTTAAGTAAAAATACCTTATGAGTTTGCTATCACAAGAACAAAGCAGTAATATGAAGTACTCACTTCAAGGTGATTCAAAAAAATCATAGGCTTTAATACGTCAATCGAGGTTCTAAAAATGAGAGAGTACTTTAGCCAAGGAGTTCCCAAGCTTCTCTAAAATGACTAAATTCTACACTGAGTTTTACGATTTTCTTAGAATGATTTTTAAAAATAAGTCCCTCAAGCATCCACTGAGTTTCATGGTTCCTACCCAGCAGGATGAATAATCCCAGCAACTATCCCAGGAACCTGGTATTTTAGAAGAAAGTGGATTTAAGTTTTTACTCTCTGGAGCAGTTCTTTGAAGTATTATGGGCAAACTGTAGAGGCTTTACTTGTTTTAAGCATTTATATAATCTGAAAAGCAAAAACCCTATGAACAAAATTTGCAGCCTATTTTCTGTCAGTGGCTGAAACCTGTTGGTATATGCGGTTGTATACATGTCAGCACAGTTTAACTTAAATGTTTGGTGAGACAGAGGCTGTGTATGTAGAAACAAAAGTTGGCTTAAATTTGGAGGTTTGAATACCCTTCTCTGCTCAGGCTATATTATTTCTTATGTACTGGAGCATTTTTATATCTGCTTCCATTTTCTAGACTTATGAAGTACAGATTTCATGCCAAACTTGTTCACTGGTATCTTTCATGTTTAAGCTGCCACTCTCAAAAGACATCAAGAACTCCACAGTTCTCATCTTTCACTTTGCATTCCCCATTAGTATCCAACAATTTACATCTCTCTGTGTTTACACAGACTGCTGTGCCTCTTCAGAATAGCAGAGTCAAAGCTAAATGTTAAACAAAGGTAGAAATCAAGAGAACTTTATGGTAATTATTGATTTGAACATAAAATAAAAGTCAGGAAAGAGTTAAGAAACAATTTACAAAATGCATAAAAGGTACTAATAATTTGTATGAAGTAGGAAGCTTGCCAGGAGATCTGAAAGGACTTCAGAAAATATAATTTTATAGTGACAAAAGAATTTTTTTATAAGAGTACTTTTGAAAATTTGAAACATAATAATTCAGATTTATTGGTGAAACTCATGATCTCTATCTCAAAATTAAGATACAAATAGACAGAGCTAAGGAAAAAATCTGAACTTTAATAACTTTAAAAAATCTTCTTCTCAGATTCTATAGATTCACTTGGATGAAATATGAACTGTAGCATGTAATTTCCCTTGTAATCCAGACTGAAGACGCAGGGGTTTTTTTGTAATTCAGGAACTATTTTAAAGCTCTAAGGTATAGGGGTACCCAGAAAATGTATAAAAATTACAGTAAAGCATTAGATAAAACAGGAATAAACATATTAGGGATAAATAGAATAAGGACTATAACATATGAGGAATGAATCATCAAAACATATCAGGAAAGAATCACTAAGTAGTTATAATAAGAATTCTAATCAATTAATGATCTATGACTTATTTAAAGTCAAGTATGTAAGTAAGAAAACCCAGTTGATGTAGCCATTTGGTTTTTCAAAAGCATTTCTCTTTGGAGTTTCTTCTCCAAAAATTCTGGAACTGACTCATGAGATAAGAGAAAATTTCCATGGAAAAAAGAAACGGTATGAGAAAAAACATGTAGAAATCAATTTCACAGAAGAAAATCACTGATGAAGACTTACATGGGTCTAGTGGAAGGTGACAATGCCTATGACAGGGGGCTTGGAACTAGTTGATCTTTAAGCTCCCTTCCAATCCAGGCCATTCTATGATTCTATAATACATGTGCTGTTTATCATCCCAATGAGTGATTTAAGAAGTGAGTAATAAGGTAAAAAAAATCATAGGCTTTAATAACTTAATCGAGGTTCTAAAAATGAGAGATCTGCAAAGTACTGCAGAGGGACATCATGATGAGGCAAGAGCCACATATCAAATTGCAAATGAAATTTGAGTTAGATGTGTTTGAGGAGATATGTATTAGGGAATACTCCTCATTTTGTAGTTCAATGAAAACTATGCTCAATGCTAGCTAAAAACCAAAATAAAATATTATCAAATATGATGACGAGTGCTGCTCAGAATAGATGTTAATGTTCTGCTTAAATCCTCCATCTGCATCATGAATATTGAATGTAGAATTGGTATCTCAACTTCGAAAGGAGCACAGGATCTGTCAAAGTCAAAGCAGGGCCAATCAGGGGTATGGAATGCTTTCCATGCAAGTGAGTATCTCATATGGCTAGGACTTTTTGTCATAGGAGATGCCATAGGAGAGATGTGACACAGGTCTGTATATTCATGATGGGAAGGTGAGAAGAATACTTAGCACCATCTTTTCTGCTGCAATAATATTAAAATCACAAGATCAAGCAAGTCATTGGTAAGTCCCAAACAAGGAAGGCAGTTCTTCATATAATGTGTGGTTTGTTGTGGAGTTCCTTGCCAAAAGGAAGTTTTTAACATTCAAAATTTATCTGAGATAAAAAGTGATTGGGAAAAATAATGAAAGAAAACTTTATAAATATGAAAGTACTGTTTCTGGCTCAGAAGTTTGAATTTTCACTGAGAGATGCAGATTTTCCAGCAGATAAATCGACATGAGATTTTCTTGTTTCCTAACTGTTCCAAGGGTGTCTTCTGACAGATAATGGCAGAGAAAAGGTTACAGGGATCTTTGGTCTGACAAGGTGTTTCTGTCCCAGTTTTCCCAGCTGTTCCTTTCCTTCGAGACCCAGGCTGCTCAGAAGCTCATGGCTCAAAGGACACTATTCCTCACAGATACCAGAAAAATTGGTGTAATAGCTCAGGTGTGAGATTTACATTCATTCTGTGTTCAAGGGAAGAGGTTGAGCCGTGTGAAGTCTCACTTGCCATAAGATTCCAAGTTGTTGAGTGTACCTGATATTTCTGTTGATTTTACTTTCCATTCACACTGTTACCATGAGGAGGTTCAGGAAGACTGAGGACTCAGTACAAGGTCTGTTTTATGGGGAGCTGATGATAGGGAGACCCACACTGATGAGTGTGAGAAGAGGAATGCTATCTCCGGAGCTAACTCCCCTTCGCATCGCATTGCTGAGACACAAACCAGGAGTGAGCTCACAGCTCCAGCACATGTGGGCAGTCATGAACAGTGACTTACAGTGCACCTCTTCAGGCTGTCAGCGTAATTCTCTGTGAGTTTCCTCGTGCAGCTTGCCTCTTATCTCTTATTTCACTCATAGAGTTGTAAAAGTAGTAAAGGGAGAGGGATAAGAATTCGTGCTATTGAAAGATACATGCTATATCTTTCTTCTCTGCTATAAAAAACATCAACACATACACACAACAGCTTAAACCAGTAACAAGCTGGAAATGAAGACAAATTCCTATTGCAGCACCTGAAGAGAGAAATGTGAGTGAGAGACCACAACCAGAGCAATTTCCTTCACTGAGTAATGCTAAATAAAATATAACAGGCATGTTTGGAGATGCATCAGTTCACAGAAAATATAAACAGAGGAAAACAACAACAACAACAACAACAACAACAAACCCCAACAATAAAAACCCCAAAAAACCAAAAACAAAGGGAGAGAGGGAGAGAAAGACAGGCAAGATAGCTGCCAGTTTAATGTGCAGTTTACTGGGGAAATAACCTGGCTGAAGATGAGGAAGGAAGAATTGTCTAAATGAAAGATTTTACAGTATCTTCATGAGCTTTCTCAGCTGCCTGGAGCAGGAGCCCTCCAGGGCACTGTCAATTTCAAAAGGGACATTTTTGGAAATCTCATTTCAAAAGTGAAAAAAAAGCTTCTTGGTAGCTCCAAATCAGCTAAAACATGTTGCAGAAGGAAGAGGATGTGCCCGTCCATAAGAAAGGTAAGAAATGAATGGGAAATGAATGTATTGAAATGATATTTCTTTTGTCAAGTGTGGAATCCCTGCAGACTTTTGATATAATACCTAGGAGTTGGCCCTGGCAGGATAAGTTAGAAGACACCAATAGGAAAAGATGAGTTATTATTTACTTTCTTAGACAACAAATAGCATTCCAAAAGGTGGTAGAAAGCCAAGTTGTAGATCATTGTCCAGCTATGATCTCTGTCATGCTAAGTAACTTTATTTGATACAGCAGTAATCACTTGATATACTAACTCTTACAGAACCCTATTTTTAAGCAGCTAAAGATTAAAACATCTTGTCTAAATTGGATATACTCAAGACATAAGTAGTTCTCTCTTTATTAGGCCAGACATAAGTTACATAGCAAGAGGGGATATCACATCGGAAAAAGAAGCATGATTGGTTTCTCTGGTGGCTACTCAGATCTTATCTGGAAATGAAAGGTAGGAGATGAGACTGGAGAAGGTGGGAAAAATTGTCAAAATTGTTTGGCTGTCTTGTGGGTTGTGGGGGTTTTTTAGATGCAGATCTGTTTTGCACTCTGAACAGACCATTTTGGGCAGGAGTCTAGGAGGTATCTTTTTGTAAGTGTTTGTAATATGTGCAAAATATCCAATAAAATATGTCTAGGTTTTTTTAAAGTTTCTTCCCCCAATATAAACATGGTTTAGAAAACAAGGACCGGGATCTGAAAGAAGCAGAAGAAAATGTAGGTGATGGCAGGCAACCTGAAGAATATTTGAATGATGGTGTATTCTGGAAGAAGGAGGGCAATTTGTGCTTATTATTAGAATCCAATAATTTTGTTGCAAGAGAAAATGTCTACTACATTTCTTAACCTGAAATACAATGGTATTGCATACCTCACAAGTCTTCAGAATTTTAATGTAAGTCTCTTTTTGCATACCCTCATATTTAACTTCATTTCAGAGCTTTGATGATAATATCAGTTTGCTAGATAGAAAAAACAAAATAGATCATTTCAGCAAACTGTTAAAAACTGGGTTAGTCGGTGTTCAATCATGATAGAAGTCCACCCATGTGTCCACATAGTAAGATCACACCTTGACAGACAGATCTGATTTTTTTTTTCTAAAGAATCCATATTAGATTTATTTGAAAATCCTATTTTCATAAAAAGAATTCTCTCTGGCCTCCTGGTAACTTCATAATACATCAGTCTGTAAGCATCTCTCCAGTTCATCTTGCACTCTTGTTTTTTGACTGATAGTTGCCTTTTGCACGTGGAAGTTTAAGAGCCAGTGGTATGCTTTGTACCTTTCGTTTGTTAGATGAGAGCCCTGAGTACAGGATCACAAAGGAAGGGAGGGAGCTGGGAAGCCAGTTGCAGACAGTTGCTTCCTATCACTCCAGATCACCTAGGTGTGGACTAGCTCCAGCAGGAAGATGTGCAATCACATTAGCATAGCACTGTGCCTAGCTCCAGCAGGAAGATGTGCAATCACATTAGCATAGCACTGTGCCTTGAAGGAATCATCCCCGCTGGATTCAAGTACCTGCTCTGTCTGAAGATATTTGGCTCCTTTTGTCTTGCAGTTCCCCCACACTCTTTGGGGTAGAAGGCCTACAAAAGAGGAGAATGAAATGGTCATGGTCTGGCTGAAGAGAACTTTTCCCCTTATCAGTTAGAAGCCCAGGATTGTACTCCAAGAACTTTGGATGCCATAGTCACTGACTAAAATGCAAGGGCAGCTTTGAACCTTGAAGCAAAATCTTCTTCACTTTTTCTACCCCTTAAATCTCAGGCAAAACCACCTAATCTCTATGCTTTGATTTCTGAAATCTCTAGTAAATCTTGCTATTAATACTTGTAATGTTGAACCTAAAACAGTAATACTCCCTTATAACACTGATCTTAAGATTAATATAAACTGCTTAATCACTACTTACTATGTTGATTTTGTTAAGCTTGGGAAGACGAAAACAGTATGATCACAAATATGTTAATTTGAATGTAGCTGTGTAGTATCTCAGAATTTATTTGCTGTCTCTGACAGAAAAAAAAAAAAAGAGTATAATGCTCCTACCATCCAGTAAAATTCCAAAAGAATAAAGTAATTTTTTTTAGAGAAGAAAAAGAAAATACAGGAATAGTGAGAAAGCACAATCTGCAAAGTGAAACCTGTGAGTAAAATTTGGCATCAGAATTTTTAGAATGTGCCTTTTCATTAATGAACTCTGCACTGATGCGTTTGTATGCTGGTGAGCTAAAGATATTTTATCGTATCCAAACATGATGGATGAAAAGGCCTCTTAAAGTGAGCATTGTCCACAACAACCACCTCCCATCCCGGTCCAGAGATAACTAAGGCCCATTGTTTAATGTTGATAACCACAAAAGCAGCCCATTTCAAAGGACCAGTTTGTTAATTTCCTTAATTTATTTTTTGCATCTCAGAAAATTATTTTCTAAGAATATAGTCAGTTAATCAAAGACATTTAAGAAAATACTTAAAAATTTTCATTCATTAACAATGGAACTGTGTATCCATCCAATAATTTACATAGTTATTTATGATAATATCAGAAAAAGATGATATTAAATTTTGACCAATTGATTTATTTTACAGTGTCTTAGCTCTGCAGTGGAAGTGATTTATACAGAATTCCCAGCAGTCTGGCAGTTAGTGTCCTGCAATTTCTTTTTACCTCCGTATGTGAATATTACACTGGCTTTAATTAATCTACTAACATTTTAAACATGGTTGTTAACTTCCTATTATTCTTAATAAACAGAAGTATTAAATACTTCAGGTGATGCAGTGATTATTGTTTACAACATTTCACCATGATTTAAAAGTTTTTCATAACTCTAAATAAATATTTACCATCACCAGTCATAAAAGACGTAAAAGATTAAAAAAAAATTATCTAAGCTATCAGAATTTTTGAAAGAACCGTTTCTCTGTAGGTATCAAGTGTTAAAATACTGTCCCTTTGGTGAAACAGGACTCCACACTACCCTCTGCCTTTATCTGCTTGCAAATTGTTTCTCCTTGTACATTTCTTCTCGCAGAGATAAGTACTTTGGGATTTAGCATCATGAAGGACAAGCAGCTGCTTTATAACAAGTTCAAACTGTTCTAATCATTGACAAGAACAGTGTTACTGTGATTCCTGGACAGTGTTTCCTAGCATCAAGTGCAACATGGCTATCTCCATGTATTCCTGTGTCAGAATTTGTGCACCTGTTTAGACTTGCCTTTTCCCAAGGAAACTTTGTCTTAAAATGCCAGGGGCTCTGCAAGGTGAAGGTAACTGTTTATAGAGGAATTTTATGGCTTTTCACCCACACCCACACCGACCTCCTTTCAGCTACTGCGCTGCCAGATGCATTTAATTATTGCCATAAACTGTAAACACTACTGCATGACCATTTCCCCTTTAGCAAGATTGTGTGTGTGAAAAAAGTAAACAGATTGTATAACAAAGTGTTCTCTAGCTGTCAGCAAGGGCTTTGAAAATAAAACACTTCCCTCCCGACTCACAATTGGCTGACAGTCGGCACATAATGAATAATAGCTCCCGGGGACCAGCAGAAAGATGTGTGGGAAAACTTTAATTAAAAGCTTGTCAGTACAATTTTACCTGGGTGACATCACCTGACTGAAATCCTGCTGCCGGGCTTTGTTGTCTATAGGATCGCAGGTAGCGCACTTGTTTTGCTGACAGCAAACAATTCAAAAAGTACTTCAAAACACTGGAGGGAAGACGCTATGCTGCCAGTAAAATATAATCTATTTGTGGTGTTCTAATTTTCTAATTAGCAGCTGTAGAAGGCTCTTTGCCATTGTGGGAGGAGGGTGACAAACAGGTTTTTGTAGCTCGTTATCTGTGATGCGCTCTTGATTATGTATTTTCTTGACATTCCATTCCAGAAAATTGTGTTCCAAAATCAAATACATTTCCAAATGTAGACAGTTGGGCTTGAGCCAGAAGTGCAGACCTAGCATCAAACTCCCAGCTTGAAACTCTCTTATATATATTAAATCAGAGCACCAAATCCAAACAAACTAGAAGTTCACAGCAGCGGAATTTCAGGCTGTGCAAAATTCCTGAGGAATGGGAACTTCATGATGGCCCAACACAATAAATCATGTAGTCCGAGGGAAGAGTCATGGTAGTGGGTTTGATTCTGCCCATCTCAAGCTGCTGGTAGCAATGAGGTGGCATACATGCTTTTGTATACTTGTTAATGTAAAATGGGAATGGGAATTTGAAAGCCCAAACTTGGCCCTAAAGTAGCAATTAGTAATATTCATGGAAAGAAACTTTCATCTAACATTGCTGAAATCATTAATGCTAGTAAAGTTTGGCTATTTTACAAGTAATTTGTAGTAATGGAGAGTAGTTTCTCATAACTTAATGCTAATTAATTCAGTTACATCATGATCTAGCTCAAGTCCTGAGCTGACTTTAATGGGAATAGGCTGGATCTGATCCAGAAGCCACTGAGGCCAAAGGGAGGCCTTTCCACTGATTTTGAGAGTAGTTGGTTTGGGTGTGTAGATGGATGGAATTTACTTACCTGACAGAGGAAAGACTCTCACTGAATTGTGTTTGCCTCCTTAAGAACATTCTCTCAATTTCCTTAATTTTATGCAATTATGATTTGCCAAAATGTTGAGGAAAGTATTATATCTAATTAGTGGTGAACAAAAGTAAACAGGAGGTTTACTTTCTCATTACATGCTAAAATTAAATGTTATTCTTGGGCATGTATATGTGAGTAATAACGCAAAACAACTCCCATATAAGACTAAAGAAAAGGCTTCTAAAATCAAACATTTCTAGTACAACCTTTCTGTACCAAATACAGTCTGAAAATTGATCAAAATTATGTTTTCTGGTAGAAGAGGCTCAAGTTAGGCAAGCGGGAAGGAAAACTGGAACAATTAGTTAAGAATTTTCATTTTTTCTTTGCTGCTCTGATATGACGTGTAATAACAACTATTCTTTAATAAGAGATATGCCCATTTGGATATTGAAAGAAGAGCAGCTGCTTTCATATGCCAAAGGACAAAGAAGTGTAATGTTAAAATGCAAAATAGTTGTCATTTGCTCATCAAAATGTCCATTACTTACTTGGTGCCAAAAATCTTTCTGAATTTCAGTTACTAATGCATGTTAGTATATTTATCCACAGCTAGATTCATCAAGACACCTCAAGGAGTTTTGCAGTAACTGAGCGCTAGGACTTTCAAGGGAGGCCTGGACTAGAAGTGTTGTGAATGAGTCAGGAGTTTCTGATTAGGCTAAATGATAGCATTTTGAGAAATGTCTCCTTCTCGGTGAGACTAAAATCTATGTGGCCACGGAGTACCCTAGAAGTCAGGTCACTGAAAATTCATTGACACCATAGCATTTCCCCTGTAATTCTTCATTGTGTAAATGAGTGAGTGAACGTGTCAGGAATGGTGTTTGGGGAATGAGGGGAAGAAAAGATACATGGCAGATCAGGCCTTCCTGCAAGGAGAGAGATACTACAGCTTTATGTATTTGATGGAGCAGCAGATGTAACTCACTGTTCTCCTGAACAGGACAGCCTTTTCCTGCTTCAGACACTATTTAATTGTGACATAAAAAGTGAACAAAAAGTGAAAAAATTCAAACAGTAGTGGAAAAAAAGTGCATTGCACCCAGCCACTTCTTCCATGAAACATTCTCTTAGGAAATTCTGCAGGCAAATGCATAACCCAAACCTAGTTTTCCATAAACTGAGAAGATAGAGACAAGTGCACTTGTTGCACTTTTAGAGTAGCACAGGGAAATCATGGGATTTGTCTTGTAGTTTAGGTTTTCCTCAAATGTGCCTGTGCCATGTGTTGAAAAGGATAAAATTTTAGGTATGATTCACAACCATTTATCTCATAGTCCTCCTTGCCTTCTTTAGTACTTTTTGGTAGAATCATCTGAGGAAGCCTTAGGTTTTTGCAATTAGCTGAAATAATAAACAGAATTTTCTCACAGTGCGATATTAAGTATTTCAGGCGGAGGTTCTTTCATTCATCTTTGTTTATTCTGGCTACCAGAATATTGTTATTGTGTAGTTCTTGCCAGCTGTTTATTATTACATCAGTATTCAAGAACTCAAGTTTCAGAAAAAAGTTACCTTTGCTGGCTAACAGCAGTAAATTTGAGGATCAGGATAGAGAAATCTGGCAGGTGTGGAGAGCAGGAAGAGTATATCAGTTGTGTCATAAAACTAGCTTTATGATTTCTCTCCAGTTCCTGTAGTCAAGAATCCTCTTCACACATTCCATGATAACTCTGATTCTCAGCAGGATTCATGGGGAATGTAGTGAGAATTCCTTTCCCTTTGAGAAGTCTTCCTTCATGGACACATGTATTAGTGAAATGGTGCAGGGATGATTGCAGTCTTCCTTGTGCATATAAATCTAATGTGATATACTACTGTTTTTCATAGACATAGTGATGCAAGTGCACTGTCTGCTGTTGCTTTTTAGTAATTAAACTCAGGGTCAGGTAAACCACTAGGCCAGGTATGAGAAAATAAGGTTTCAGTTAATGGCACAGCCTTCCTGTGTGATCTTGAACAAGAAATTTATGTTCTGAATCATTAAACTATAAAGTGATAAGGATTAGATGCCTACATTTTAGGCTATTAACAACATTTTGATGGCTAAGTGAAAAGGTTTTTCTTAGCTCTTGTATGTTTTTTCTGATTATTGTGTTTTGTTTGTTTGTTNGTTCAGGAACAGAAACAACCACATGTCAAAGGGACCATTTGAATTTCTAGGCCTGGCAACAAGAAAAGATTGCATTGAGTACAGGCAGCCTGTTTGAAATTCCCACAAGAGCACGGAGGAAAGAGCCTTGTTCTTTTAGATTTTTGAGCTCAAAATTCTCCTCCAAAAGAAAGTGGGTTTAGTAGGTCAAAATATACAGTCATCAATAAAATATTAAACCCGTCTCTTGCCTATTTTCTTCATTGCTGGTTTATAATCCTTATTATGCTTTCTTTATGTACTGTAGGGATTTTTTCTCCTCAATGCTGTATCTTCCATGATGCCAGGGAAAAAGAACATGTCTCTTTTTCCCTTCCAGCCTGACTGCCTGTAAGCTTAAGTAGGTAAGAAGCAAAATGCTCCTTTGGCATCTGACAGACACAGGTTTGGAGTCCTCTGGAGTGGCAAAGGCTGCTTTGCATGTTGTGGGTGACCATTACTATGGAAAACAAAGTAGCAGTACCATGTTTTTCATAGGAAGTGGTTTACATCTTTCTGTTTGGAGAGGTAGTAGCAGCGGCTGCTGTGCTTTACTGGGAGTATGATGGTTCAAGAACAAATGCTCCAAATAACCAATGGGATCAGGCACATCGAGGGCAGCTGAGACTACTCAAGGAACCTCAACAGTGACCAGCTTCATGTTAGAGGGATCATACTTGTACAGATGGATTGAACAACTAGGTAACTATGTAACTTGCAGCCTTCCAGGTCATCCACTACAATCAAAACAATCTTAATGACAGCTGAGAAGTCTTCAGGTGGTGGCAAATTCAACCACAGATAACACATAACAGCCCCTCACCTAAGTCCTGCTTTATGTACCTCAATCTTTCAAACTTTTCTTTCTTTTTTTTGATCTATTCATAGGAAGGCTGTGAATTTCCTGTCAATGAGAACAAATATCTCCAAGTATTTCTCCAATCACTATTTATGGGCTTACTTGTGTAGGTGGGAAATATGTCTTTCTGTTGACATTTAGTTATGCCTTGAAGGAGGGTTTCAGAGTTCTTACAACCATGCCAGTTATACAAGTCAGCAGATGATAGTTGTTTTCATCACCATGGGGTTGTTACAGAAGCTAGTAAGAAAAGTATAACCAGACAGTTTTATTTATTATTTACGTATTATCAAGGTGAAGGAAACCTCTTTTAATTTAAGACAGTTATGAAAAAACCTATAGAAAACCAGCTTTGCTCTTGGTATTTGATGAACTGTAATCTTCGATTGTACTTGATGATAAATTACGTGGCTGGTCTCAGTGTTCAGTCTGATTTACAAGAGATTCTTTTGAAGTGATAAATGCCTATCAGCCTGCAGTCTTAGACTGCAGTCTTAGACTGTAGTCCTTAGACTGTAGGATCTGAACATACTTGACCAAACAGTAATGTGTTTTATTTCTAAAAGATAATTCAAATGATGCAATATAGAGACATTTTAAATCAGTTGCAAGTAGTGGAACCACTGTGTTAATACTTTATTTTAAGACTGACAAGACTGAAAACAGAAGTTAACAGAAAGTCACAAGTCATTCTTGTGACAAGTGCGTGAAATCTAAAGAACAGATTCCATATGGTGTCATATTTCAAGTTGTATGTCAATGACTTCATCAGAATGTTATACCCTTCCAGTAGGAGAAATGATACCTTTGAAAACATGTGTGGCTGCATGTAAAAAGTAAGCTCTCCCTGTCTTCACAGAGAGCCAAGACACTTTCTGCTGAACAGGCAGACAGAAGAGAAAGAACAGATGTAATTATCAATCATACACTGTCATTAGCCCAGCTCTCAGGATCTGCTGAATATCAGAGTACATACTGGTCAGTTACTGGTGCAGATTGTAGCTGTCTTCATTATAGATTTCTTGTCTGCTGGTTATACTCCAACATAGTGAAGGCAGGATTAATCTAAATGTCTGACAGTTTGAGCCTGAGAATGGCTGCCAAGTCCATATGCACTTGTTGCCACTTGGGCATCCTCTGCCAAGAGCGCAAGCGAGATGGTCTGATCCACAGAAATTACATGCATCAGAGTAAACCCTAATCAACATCCTGTCCAAATACATCTGACTCCTCTTTGTCATAGTGGTCAGTGTACAGTTCAGATCTTCTTCAGAGTTCAGATCCACTCTTTCTGCCATCACAGAAGAATGGTCACCTACAGTGTGGAAATGAGGCTTCATAACACTCTTCAAAGGAATCCAAATCTCTAAGTTCCTAAAGGAGTTTCCTAACACTGAGTTACACACAGCAAATATTTAGTTCATTTTTCTCCCCCAAACTATTTCCACCATAGAAAAATACTCGTGTCTACGCTCAAACACTGGAAGGTTGTGGATAATTATATATTGCTGATGTACCTAAAAAAATGAACCTCAAAGGTTTTTTCTGCAGAAGCAGAAAAACTAATGTTGGTATTTAAAGAGGTGCTTAAGTTAAGCATTTCTATTTATTTCCATTCTGGATGGCAGTGAGAGAAGCTGCTAATTAGGACTACTGAGGCTAATTAGATTACTGAGCTCTTTAAATGTGTATTAACAAATATGGAGATATTAATCCTTAAGCATACATTAATGAAACTGAATTTTATCATCTGTATTTGAAAATACAGTCTAGAATCCCTTGCTTGAAGTCACCTTGTCTCTCTGTTTCTGTGTCTTTTGAATTCAGGTGATTTCTTGTAGACACTGTAGTTCCTGAATAGTTTTTTTTTTTAATTTTTATTTAGTATTGTTTTAGTTGTGAGCAGAATTTTGCAGAATTATAGAATATGCTGAGTTGTACCTACCAGGAGCCTCCAGTCCAACTCCTGGCCCTGCCTGCACCGGACTCCCCAAGGGTCACACCATGTACCTGGGAGTGTAATCCAAAGTGTAAGCCAAACTGTTTGTACATCACAAAGAAGCAAACCTGTCCAACTTCAGTTCCTTCAAGGAAACTTTAAAGAAACAAGGAATCAGACCCCAAAAAAGGGGTCTGCACCTACATCCCAAGCTTTGTGGAGCAGTAGAAAGAATAAACTATTACCAAAGGCAGTAGACCATTCTCTAAGATTAAAAAATAATAGGGGAAACATTTGTTTAAAGTTCCTCAGCCTGAATGTCTTCATGATGTCCTTGGAGAAAACCTTTGGTAACAGCTAAGAACATTATTATGTTTTAGTGATCTATGGATGAAACATTTGTTTCTGTAAGTTTGCATTGATATTTCAGAAAAAAAACCCAACTTCATCTTGGGTTTTGTTCTTGCCCAGAAGCAAATGTGAGGGACAAATGTTCTGACAAGTACATGGATACTCTTTCTCTTTGGAATTGTGGATTGAGCTATTGCTAGATTGCCTGTTTCAAATTTATACTATCTGCTTAAGTCTGTGATGGATAACCAGCATGAAACAATATGCAAGTAACCAGTGAAAAATTATACATTGCATAACCAAATGCCATTTTCTTCAGAGTGGATTCATAGGTCAAAAGAGCCTGGATGATTATAAAGAGCTCTGAATTCTCCTTTTTTTTTTTTTTCNAAAAAAAAAAAAAAAGGGAGAATCTATTTGCCAGTCCTTGAATTCAAAGCTTTAGGAACCAAAAAGGGGAACAAAAGATTTCAAACATATTTCTATGAGATTGTGCATAAGCTACTGTCAGACTTTCACAGACGGTTAAAATATTTGCACGACAAAAAAGAAGTTGTAAGACCTCTGCTTAACTAGAGAACTTCTGTGTTAGAAGTAAGTAGTAAGGTGAGCTACTTTTATAATTTACTAACCAGAACAAACCTTGCTGCCAAAGACCTAAGTCTTATCTTAAGGGTTCTACTTAAGTATGTGAGGTTCTGACTTTCTTCTTTAACCACAAGGATAGTTTCAAATTTTAAATCCTGATAAAACTGAATTGTGAACAGTGGTTCTTGTTAGAACATAATTCTTCCAGGGGACTTCTTTATAACATAAACATATAATAGTTCCAGGGCACTCTTTATAACTGAAACCAACAAAGATATCTAAGGCAAATGAAATAGACAAGGCTCTTCATTTTATTTTAAATTGGCCTGACTTGCTTCACAGCATTCATTTCAGTGGTTTCCAAACCACAACCTGAGAAGCCTCTTAGACTTATCATACAGGATTCTGCTCTGTTAAGGTTTTTAATCCTCACGTATCAAATAAACAAATTCTCAACATCAAAAGGCACCATGCACTGAACATAGGGTAAATATTGGCTCTTGTGAATCTATGTTTTATTGCTGAATATTAATTTCAATTAAAAAACTATATATAAATATATATGCATAATTTTATATATGCATAAATAACCACATATAGTAGAGATATAATTATGTATAGTAAACAGTTAATGTTGGTATGAATCATTGTTTGCTTTTAAGAGAAGCTGCCTATGAATAGCTAGGAATACATAAATATCAAGGTCTGATCTTCAGTAAAACAAAAGCAAGGAAAATATGCAATAGTAACTGTTTTCTCTAGACTGTTGTGAGTTTTGTACTTTTTAGGTGTGAAGTGGCTGCTGTTGAAAAATGCTTCAGTACTGCAGTGCTTTGCTCAGAAGGCATCCAGAGTCTCATTTGAGGTTTTACAAGTACAGAAGAGAATTACCTAGAAGTTAACTCCTTGAAGGTGCAAATGCAGTCTGTCATGTGGAAAAGTAGTTCCTGACTACCACGTCCCGGTGTTGCAGGTCCCATCCAGCAGCAACCTCTGGCTTCTTGGACTGGAAACACTCCATGTATTCCCTTGGTTGTGCTGAAAAAGCTTCTTTCAGTCACTCCTGATACTTGTCTCTTTGTGCTTTTCACATCATGTCTCTTACTTTTCACCCTTGCCGCAGATTTCCTATTTGCTGTATTTTTTCCTCTATTACCAGTTTCACCAGTTGCTCTGAAAGCAGCACCCAGCTGTGTGTGTTTGTTGAGACTATGGAGAGCACAAGCTCCCTTGAGATTCAAGATGTGGAGCCAGGACAAATCACAGGTGGCTCTATTCCCTGGATGCTTAGCTTCAGCCTTTCTGAAGATTCAGGGTATAATGGCAAAATAAGAAGGATCAAACTTATGGTCCTTCTCAGCCTCACATGCTAATGTACTTGGGGTTGAACCACAGTGTATAAAGGAAATATCTTCTAGTTATACTGCTAAGATGTATTTTTTTCACCATTTTAAAAATACATTCTCTATCATTTGTACTTTCATCATTATTTGGTCAGAACTGGCAGGTTTTAAATTAAACTTATTTTAATTTAAAAAAATTATTTAAAATCTTATCTTCTTCCCCTGAGAGAAGAGGGAGGAAATTATTTGTTTGAATGATTTAATAAAAAAATTATCTTAGTCTTCATCTTTCCCAGGAGAAAAAAAACCCCAAAACCCAGGGAAAAGTGTTGTGGGGTTTTTCTTCCACTTTTTTTTTTTTCCAAGTTTCTTTTGGAAATTTTTATATTTTATGACCATGTTTCCTCCTTAGTTTTAGCTGGAATGTTTACAGTGCAGAGGTCCAGCAGTTTGAATATCTGAGTATAATAGAAACCAAGAACCAAATTAAAATTTGTGGAAAATGTTCAAAAATTCTCCTACTATTTTAAAACATTTCCATAACATATTTATATTTTAAAATATTTCTTATTTAATTTCTGAGGATGTTCATAAGGAGATGGTTAAACCCAAGTTTATTAGTAGGGAAAGTTCTGGACCATCCTTCAGTTCTATTTGTCTAAATGGATTTTAAAGTGATCTTTCCCAAGACATCTCAAAGCGCTTAGCTATGATCCCACATGAAGACACATCATTTACTCTTACTTGTTCCTCCCTCTCCAAGGCAGCGGTTTTTCATATCTGTACAAGACAGTTCACGCACCTCAGGAAAGCACAATGTTTATAGTAGGTTTTAGTAAGTTGTGGTAGGGCTAGCTCAAAAAAACAAATATCAGAGTATTTTAAGTTTATCTACATTTTGTGCACCAAATCAAGTGGATCTCATCAATGGGGTGTACAAATGAATTAGCAGTGTAATTCAGTTGCTCTGTATAAGAGGATGAGTTCCAGGACTTTTTTTTTCTGGGATAGAAGGATTCCCCTATCCAATGATCAGATTTTCAGTGCGATCAAGTCAAGGAAAGCTGTCTCAGACAGGAATCTCTTGAATCCTATACTGAAGGAGTTTTGAGCACTAGAATCCCCTTGTGTGTTTTTCTCATCTGACATAGTGGCAAGAGTGTAGTTTAATGTGTCTCTTACTATTCAGGCAAACTATATCCTGTAAAAATTTTTGCAGAAAAAAAAAAAAAGGAAACCACAAAGTTATATCCAGAATTAACTGACTTTATCAGTCCATTTTTCATTCTTGTGATCAGAATATGATCTATTTATTTAGGAAAAGCACCAATTGCTATTATAAATTCAACTTATCAGACAAAGCTAATTTTAAACAGACTTTATGTAAACTGCTGGTGTTCTGCTCATCAACCATACATAAACATGAATTGGATATTCATTTAAAAATGTGTCTGGTAAATTGCTAAATATGCACTAAATCTGTAGGGCCAAGAAAATTCAATATCCACCTTTGTACATGTGAAAATGCATTTCAGTAATTTATTGAGACCAAGGAAATTATCCCCAGCAAGAAAGAGTGATTGCCATTTAAAGTGGGAATAAACCCAAGAATTCAGAAACAGGTTTCAACTGAATAATTTATTTTGTCAATGGAAAGATCTACTATTTGAAAATAAATTCTTTCCTTCATTTACTTGATTGCTTTTGTGAAGTCGCAGTTCCCAGTGATGCAGATGGTTACACTGAGCAATATCTCCTTAGAACTTTACCATGGTATAATCCAGCACTTCAGGCATATATCTTACATGTGTAATTTCTTCTAGAAAAATGTCTTATGGTGGATTGAAGAATGGGTGAAAACACAGATACTGAGCACATTAATCCAGTAATATAAAAACGTGAAAGATTAGGTAGGTTTTACACTCTTGTATGTGTTATTTTATGTCATTCCCACTGAGTTCTCAAACACTTTCTTTTCAAAGGAAAGAAAAAAAAATAAAAGGAGATAGAAAGATAGTTGAATATCAGATAGTTTTCCTTCAAATCTGGTCTCCATTTAAGCAGTCTGGGAAATATTCTATAATACTTTTGCACCTAAGTTGAGATTTTATCCCTTTTCAATATTTTTTCTATATATTGCCTACTCCTATTTACTTTTGTTGTGATATGTCTCCTATTTTAGGAAAGCTAGTAGTTTATGTAATGAAGTTTAGTTATACTGGCATTTATGAAATTGCGTCTCAGATATTTGTACCATGTCATAGATCCTTTAAATGGAATTGTAGGATTTTGATTGTGAAATAGTGCCACCCTTTAAAATGCGAACAAAATCTCAAACAAAATTTAAATTTTCCAATAAATCTCTTCCACTTTATGGGAGCCATATGGGGTCTTTTCCATCCTAAAATCTAACCCAATCAAGAGAATAAAGAATTACTACATGTGCCAAATATTAAAAGTAGTGAATGGCTTTTATATTGAAACGCTGTGGCCTAGATGTACATGTCAGTGTGAACAATAACTTGTCCATGGCTATTTTTCTTGACTTTCTAAGTGCAAAACAGGGAACCCATTAAAGATTTTAAATTGCAAGAAGAAAGCATAAATGTGAATGACCAGTAGCTGAATAAAGGAAGAAGAATGACTAAAAATCAACAGCTGTACTGACTTTTTCTTGAAAATATATCCTGGATATACTCATTCTTTAGAGTTCCAAGATTCTATCTCTTTCTGAAAGATACCCACATTCTTCATGCACAAAATGCAGTTCAATAGAGTGAATTGGTGTACTGTCTTTCTCCATTTTGAAACATGATCAAAGCACAAAAAACATTTTTGGGGATTTGGGAGCCTGTTTCTAAGATAGTCAACATTTAGATCTCGACTTTATCCCTTTACAAAAAGCAAATTTCACAGATGATCTGATTATTTTAATTATTTTTTTAAATAATAGCTGTTCCTGTGAAAATTCAATTGTGACTCATATAGGTTTAATAGTGAAATTATTAAGTTTTGAAAGTAAAGGCTGCATGTATAAGTGAACTAAATAGTTTTCCAAGCATTTGTTATTTTTCGTGTAATTGTTTGTTCTGTTAACCATGTCTCCTGTGGTGATTTATAACACACTTGATTGCGCACAGTGTTACTGAAACAATCTTATCCTTAAATAATAAAATATATAGAAATAAATAGAGTCTGTCTCTAAATTGAGACCTCTGCATATTACTTTAGAAGTGTAGAGTAGCCTTAAAATGAGTTAAGCTAAAAAGAAAGGATTTGCAATTTGAAACAATACATTCTACATTTATTTATTAAAAAAAACCCAAAAAACCAAAAAAGCAACACCCTTTTTGATCTTAAAGAGACAACAGAGTAACTGAGAAGAGTATATTAAAAAAGTCTCACAGACAAAGCTGTGGCTCCTGGTGAAGGCTGGAAAGTGGTAGTTCAGCCACACTTCTTGCATACTTCAGCAAAAAAGAAATCACAACTGAAAAAGTCAAAAGAAAGAAAAATTGGATCATGGATGCATTGAAGTGCAGAAGTTAGGTTTCCTGTCAGGGTTGAGTAATTGCTTTTTTTTTTTGTGATTATGACCATGCAAAAAAATTTCTATGATGTAAATGAAAGAAAGAGTTGTATTTCACTGTATGGTTCACTACTGGGTAAGGCAGCTAATGAACAGATTTTTCAAGAGGTGGGCCCACAGAAAAATATCGTTGACAGATAACTGTTCCTAAGAAAGCTGGCTATAAATCTTTTATTCAAAACAGTAACTGGAAGTTTTGCTTGTCAGATTTTTAAAAGGAGAGAAGTGTTTTCTTGAACTTTTGCCTGACTTTGGCTGCCAATATATTACTAGCACCTGGGAGAAGCCTCAGGCTCAAACAGTCAGAAACATATGAAGTTCCATTTTGATTTAATAAGGGTCCCCTTCCTGTAGTAGAGTTTGTTGTATTGCTTAATTTATTCTTCTATTAAAACAAAAAAAAAACCAAAAAACAAAACAAACAAAAAAATTTGTCTTAATGTCAGAAGACATTTGAATGTAAGTTTACACTAAAAATTGCTCTCATTATGAAAAGTAGATCAGAATTCACTAGCTTTTCTAATTCTTGTTGACTCATCCTCAGCAAATACTGTGAGTAAAGCAGAAAAATCCTGCTTGTGTTAGAAGAACCACATGTTTGAAGGTCGCTAGTAGAGACAGTTTGTAAATCTTTCTGATTTGTAGTGGACCCCACTATTATTCATGGCTACGCAAGAGGTCCTGGAGAAGAAATGTCTCTTTTCAGTGCAGCGAGGACATAAAGACTGATGTTCTCTCTCTCCATTGTGCTATATTCCTGACTTGAAGGAACAAAGAATTAAGATAGTTCAGTCTTGACACCAACCCAGACCATAGCCTTTTTTGCTATTCTGGTGTGATGGTGTCATAATATTCTATGTACTGGTGGTTTACAAAAGTGTTTTTGGACTAACACAAAAGAAGAATATTACAGCACATCTGTGGCATGAATGCACGGAAGAGCTCAGCCAGCTGAATATCCCTGTATGTAAAACCACAGAAGTTTGCTAGAACATGTTTTTTATTTGCTTCCTTTGAGAACTTCAGGAAGGAGTTGAAGCGGGAGGAAATAAAGGGATAAATATGATCTCATTACTGTGATGCTTCTGACATAAGGTTTGATTTAGTTTCCCATTTAATTATCTTTTTGGCTTCTGTTTTATGTGAATAATTTAATGCATATTCTCAAATCCTAAGAGTTGAAATTTGAAGGAAAAATTCCTGAAGATTTCATTTTAGAAATCACTTGAACTTTTTGAACCCTTCTACTCATAAATGGCTCCTGTACAACCTTTTGACTACTCCAAAAATCTGATAGTTACTGTCTCACTGAATTTCAAATACACATTACAGTAAAAGACAGTATGGCCATAAAATTTACTGTCTTATGCTTATTTTTCCAATATTGTTTCAATAACTGTTTACCAAATTGACCATTCTTTTCAATAATTCACAAGGGCTTTTCAGCCAGTCAGAAGAATGGAAACACTTTCAGAGAGTTATAGCATCAGTGGTGGCTTGACTGGCCATTGACTTCCATTTTCCAATGACATTCAATTTACAAGCTACTGCAGGGAAACATCATTCTTAAAATCTGCAATTATGTATTTGAAATTTCAATTGTGCCAAAATATGTAAGAGTCACAGTGTACTCTAAGTTCTCAGAATATATAACAACCACATTTTCTTTTGTGGTGGCCCATAGCTGAGACATTGTAAAGGGCTTTTCCATCATAAAGTTTTAAAGAGACTTTTGCATCATGTGAATATCCCATTTCCTTTAAAAGAAGGAAAAAACACCCTTTTATGCTATTGTAGACAACCATAAGTATCACAGTGAGGTTGCTATGAGAATGTAAATTTTCTGTACTCTACTTCAGAATGCTAACAATTGAGTAACTATTGGCCTTCATGCAGACCCAGCTGCATAAAAGGATGTTAAATATTTTCTTATTCATACAGATCAGCAATAAAATATCATCTGGGATGTATATATTCTCTTGCAGCAGAGATGCAATATGTAACACAGCAGATAATAAGGATGTTTAGAAGGCAAGTATCTAATTTTCTTCCTATTTAGTACTTTGTATTCTACTGTTTGGAGTAGGCGGCGGTTGATTTCCGATCATCTAGTACTGTAGATGCTGGTGGGATGAAGTAGCCTAGGAGATAAAGTTTTTCCAGGTTGCACAGTCAAGTTTGAAGATTTGCTTGTGCTGTATGCAGCATCAGCTACTAGCCTGGTATGAACACAACATACCAGTCCAGTCTTTGCTAAGTCTTAGTTGCAATATTAA
>WBMY01013733.1:352785-382402 GCA_013397315.1 Donacobius atricapilla
GAGGAGAGGAGAGGGAGAGGAGAGGAGAGGAGAGAGGAAGAGGGAGAGGGAGAGGAAAAAAACCAGCAATGTTTGCCATGAGTGCATGTTAGAAGCTGCACTGAAATACATTCGTTTGAGATAAACCACTGATCTGTTTTGCCCTGTTTTATTCATTAAAGTGCCAATACAATAACCTTGTGGAATACAAGACTGGAAGACTTTTAAATCTTTAAAGCATTTTATGTTTTCTTGTGAACTTCCCAACTTAACACCTTGAAGGAATTTTGCAGTAAGCTGCCATGGTTTGTGCTGGATAAAGCAATTGCTTCCATACACTTAGTTCTACATCTGAATGTCACTAAAGGACAGTTATTCACATAGCTGTGCCTATGATAGCATGTGCAAAACCTGTGCTGCCATTTTTGAAAACAGTTCATTGATGTAGGGGCACGATAAAGTGAATGCCCCAGTCACAAAAGCATCCCAATTTTTTTCTGCATCCCAATGCAGTTGTAGTCAAACTCAAGAGCAGCAAACATAAAAGTTCCAAGGATTTGATTTATACATATATCCACCCATGTAGGCTTTTTCTGCAGCATGCTTGCATGTAACAGTCGTAGCAATGACTGGTATGCTTGCCTGTTACGCCCTTTTTTCACAGTTTCCAGCCTAGGGCCTCAGGTGTGGGCGTATTGGATAGTAATGATTAAGCCTTTCATTATGTTGTTTCATGGTCAGATTTCTTTGCTTTCAGGGAGACCAGAAAAGACATGTAACTTTCTCAAACTGAAGTAGTTTCTCAGTTGGATATCTCACTACTCAATGTAGCAATTTCTTGTTCAAATAATAAAACATTTTTACTAATACGTCTAGCAATAGAAGCAAGCAACATAGCCAGTAATTTTTTTCAAATATTATTCAATCAAAAGAAGCTGAAATGTTAAGAGCTAAATTAAGTTATGTGAAGAAGTTTCAAACTGTTCTCTTAATTATTACATCACTCTCCAGTTGAACTGTGTCCATGGGCCCTTTACCTTCATGCTCTACAGGCAAGTGTAAATTATAGCTTTATCCAATTCAGGACTGACAGATAGATGAAATAATATTTTATCCTTAGAATGGCATAAGTTAAAAAGACCAAAGCAGGCTATCAATCCCTCAGCAGTAACAATTGTTCACAAAACTTTCCAAAGGATCTTACTGGGTTGGTCAAAATGGGAGATAATTGCAAAGGTGGTAGAAAGTCCAACACAGTTTTTCTGGCAGACAGTCTTTCCAAGTATGGGGAGTCTCAGACTTGAGTGTTATGTAGCAGGGTCAAACTCCTTTGTTACAGGACTTTGCACAGAATTTCAGATTATATTTCCTTCTATAAACATAGATGAATGAAGAAATTAATAAGAACTATTATGTACAACACAAAAAGTTTCAGACATCTGTGATAATAAATTATAACCTTAGTTTTAGAAGCTCATAAAAATTTGAAGCTCTTGGAACTGAACCCACATATTAATATCTAACATGTTAAAGCATTCAAAAGTGGCATAGCCTTCTGAAAAGTTATGGGCTTCAGAGATTATGGTAGGAGAAGCAATAAGAACTAAAAGAAGATATGAAATTCTGTCCTTGCAGACTTACATTATCTTCTCCGCCTTCCCCTCATCACTACACATTTTGAAACTTGTTAAACTGTCCCTGCTCCACAATATGCCCCTTGGGAGAGGCACTGGAGGCAGTAGACAGGCATCTTTGCCTTGGGGCAGTGTCTGAGACTGCTAGTTTCTCCAGAACACAGCCTGGGGTTGTGTCTCAACTTTCCAGACCTCCACCAGTACTTCCATCTTTCCACAACTCCAGCACAGTGCAGCAGGTACACACACATATCTGGGATGAGCTAACCTGAGGTAGACCACATAACCAAGAAGGGAGCTGGCTTCAGGCAGCAGGGTAGGAGAGCTGGAAGGAATGTGACATGAATGGCTGGCTATGCCTAGACTAATTCAGAACTGTCTGGAGCGGGTGTGTTCATAGAATCACAGCATGGTTTGGAAGGCACCTTTAAAGATCATCTACTCCCAATCCCCCAGCCATGGACAGGGGCACCTTCCACTAAACTAGGTTGCTCAGGGCCCTGTCCAACCTGGCCTTGAACACTTCCAAGAACAGGGTGTTAATATCCTCTCTGGGCAACTTGTTCCAATTACTCATTGCCCTCAGAGTGAAAAATTTCATCCTTATAACTAACCTAAACCTACTCTCCTTCAGTTTAAAGCCATTCCCACTCATCCTAAGACTACATGCCCTCATAAAAAGTTCCTCTTTAACTCTCTAGTAAGCGCCCCTTTAGGTACTGGAAGGTTGCTTTAAGATCTCTCTGGAGCATTCTCTTCTACAGACTGAACAGCCCCAACAATCCCAACCTTTGTCATGGAAGAAGTGCTCCAGTCCTCTCACTATCTTTGTGATCCTACTCTGGACCTGGTACAACAGGCCCATAGCTTTCCTATGCTGAGCTCCTCAGAGCTGGACTCAGTACTTAAAGAGGGCTGTCACAAGAGTGAGGAAGAGGAGGAGAAACACCTCTCTTGACCTGATGGCCACGATTCTTTTGGTGCAGCCCAGGATGCTATTGTCTTTCTGGACTGCTAGTGCATGTTGACGGGTCATGTTGAGTTTCTCATCCACTGCCACCTCCAAGTATTTCTCCTCAGGGCTGCCCTCAGGCTGTTCCCAGGAAATAGCTGTGTAAGAGCAGATAGGGCTGAGTTTTCCCTTCCCTTCTGCTCTGTTCTTCCTGCCCCTCCCTGCACTCCTAAAATTGAACTTCATTAGGCGACACACAGAAATGTATCAGCCAGGAAAAAGCAGTATTCATTCTGGCTGGGTGCCACAGTTTAATGTAGCTGTGGGGGAGCTCTTTACACAGTTAGGGAAGGTTCTTACACTTTCCTCCCTCTTAGAAAACTTCCATCACCCACCTCTGTATTGAAAACTCAAAGGTCAGGACCGTGTTGTTGAGTCCACCACATTCTGTAAGCCACTTGGTATCCCATGACATGGATGCTTCCTGTTGAGCAGCCAGCAGCTTCCAAGATGACACGGTAAACACCACTTTGCCCCAAATGGTAACAAGACAAGAAAATTTGGATGTGTCCTCTCTGGTGTAGAATCAATGCTCCCCTTATGAGTTTTAATACGTAACAGAGTTTGAATGTTTTTGAAAATTTTCACTTTGGTGCTTTGGAAAAGTATTCATGCACTTCAGCTGGCACTTCGCAGAACTACTTTTCATTATACCTTGTACCAAGCTCCTTTTTGATAGTTAACCTAAAGAAAAGGTTTTATTTTGCAAAATTAATTAATGCTCAGGTGAATATATTATTTATGTTGCCAATGAGGGAACTTCTATGAGGTCTTCATGCTAGTCTTCTATGAATTTCTGGGTATTTTCCAAGATTCTTTGCCCACTTTTGGTTTTTGATTAATCTTGCTTTTTTTATCAATTCCTCTGAAGAGCACAACTCTCTTCCTAGATGCAAAGTTATCATAGACTTTGTATGATATATATAGATATATATATATGACACTTCTAATGACCAGCAATTTTTATATTTAAAAGATATATTTTTTCTAGAAATTGTTAGGCTATAAATATACTGAAATGAGAAAGTCTAAAGCAAAAATTTGTGTGGAAAAAAAATCTCCTAGTGACAATTAGCAAGAAGTTAACAATAATTTAAAACCTACAAATTTGCTTAGGCATCCAAGAATCTAGAAAAATGCCAGCTGTGAAAATACAATTAAGTGAAACCTTTTACTCCTTCAGCATTAGTTCTGTGTGTGACTGTTCTTTGCACAATGCTATTAAAAGATCTTAACACCACTTACAAACTAACATAAGTTTTAGGGCAGATAAGCATTATTCACTTGAAATTTCATTTAAGAATGAAATAAAACAATTATATGAAATAGACATTGTAAGGCTGTCACAGTAAGCTCTCATGCATCAACAACTTTTACATAACTATATACTCAAGTATGCACTGAAACTGAGTAGTTGTTGCCACAGTGGCTGTCACACCAAATGTATCTTCTCAGTGAAAACATTTAAAAATCAAGCATCTGTGCTATCATTATACTACTTATATTGAGCCTGCAGCAATAGGCTGATCTTACATTCTATTTAATCATAATCACCAATGGTGGAGAAGAATGTTTTCTTTGGAACATCATTTTATTTTAATTCCTTCAGTATATTACAGCAACAAAAATGAGTTTTGGAACTCCAAGTTGTATTAGAGTTCACTCACATTGAACTGTGGCAGTTTAGGTTTATGTGATGGAATTAAAGGCACAGTAAACATGATATAACGCCTTGATTTGAAAATCCTACAGAAAAAATCTATATTATTGATGCCGTGTGATATTTTGTAAAGAAAATTATATTTCCAGTTACATAGTGGAATAACACTGTCATCTAGCTCATTCTGAGGAATAAATGAAAATAAAGAAAATACATGAAGTATAATAACCAGTTATTCACTCCAGCTCAGGTAGGAAAACTTGCCAACATTCCCTACATGTTTAGGTATAATTTTTCCAGTTTTGAAATTGCTAACAGCATTGCTTTACTAAATTTCCTTTTTAAAAATAAGCTGTTAATTTTCAACCTGTACTATCTTTACATATTTTACATTTAGTTTGTTTTTATTTAAATCCCCTGGCTTTTGTTGGAACAAATAAACCCTACAAAGATTTCTTCTTTTCCCTAATAACTTTTCATGTGACCATAACAAGGCACTTACTGTAAACTGGAAAAAAAAAACAAATAAGCATCAAACCAAATAGAAATATACATTAAAGAGCATTAAAGATGATTTGTTTTTTTTCCCTGAGAAATCTTGCTTTCAACTGCTCTCACGTTTCCCTTCTTTCTTAATTCTATATAAAAGTTCCAAGATAGCTAATTGTCTGCACTTCTGCTAATGAATAGTAGAGTATAGAATAATGCAGTTTACTAAATTACTGCCCCATTAAAAACAAAGCAAATAAATGTTGCCAAGATGCTTGAAATAAACCATGGAAACCTATTAGTTTAGCGTGCCACTGAGAAAAATGGCATAATTCTATTTTAACCATTTCATAAAATACTTCTTTCTGTCTAGCTAGTCTTTAAAAGTAATATTGATCTATATTCAGTCTTAAGATTTATTGGGTGTTTTCTAAACAATAAGAAAGCAAGTCTATATAGACATTTAATTTTTAAGTATTATATGGAAGTAAGAAAGCATTATTAAATGCCCATTATTATTGCTCCCATTGGGTCCAGTGCCACATTCTTTATGTTGCTGAAGTTCCAGTTGAAGGTGCAACATCAAGGGGACTGGACTTCCATTCAGGCTGTAGGTGGCTTTCTTACTTTACTTGTGTTTCACTGACCTTGTAAAGTGGGGATGTGTAAAAAAACCTCAAAAGATCTGGCCAGCATTTGTGGCTCTGCTACTGGTTTGTTGGGTTACTCTGTTTCTCTTTCTTGGACTTTTCATTTGTGAAGTGGGATAATAGCATTGAACTTTGTACTGTGTCCTGACGTCTGCAGATAAAAGTATAGAGCTAAGGATTGTGTCACATTTTGTTTGAGTTGTGATGACTTTTTCATAGCAGCCCAAAGCTGTTTCCATAATACATAATGTTAAAGCAAGAAAGCTTTTGGAATATGTTAACTATATGGGAAAGTGAGAAGGAACAAGGAAGAATGGCGAGTGGAGATTTTCATGGCAGCAGATGGTTATGTTTCATGCCAGTCATAGCACTGTACAAAGATGTGTGCTGAAAACTAAGGATGACTCATAATTTTTTCTAGTTGAGATACTGCCTTATAACACAATGTCTTTATTCTCTCCATCTCCATCCTCTCAAGTTTTTAGATTTTTTTTCATATGACCCATGGGGGAAAGGAAGAAATAGGAGTGTGAGAGGAGGAGAGAAAGGAGAAGTCATGAAAGAAGGAAGGCTATATTGTGAGTTATGAGTGGGTGCAGAAAAGAATGATTGGTGGACAGAATGGAGGTGAATGAAAAATGGCACTTGATGAGACAGGTAAGGAAATAGAGAAAGGCAGACAGGTAGGGGGTACTTGTCAGTGCAGCAGCATCAATATAGTGATGGTTCCCCACACAAGTCAAGGAAGGATAGAACTGAATTAATAATGTCTGACAACCAACTGTCAGGCAAAAGAGAAAACCTTTGGAATCTCCTGGCAATAAATTAAGATGTGAAGATTTCCATGAGATTAAATTTCTAGGAGTGGTATAGTTTTTGTGCACTTTCCTAACCTGTTTTTAAACTAGTGACTAGATAGACTTCATGCACAGCAGGTAATACATTTATCGCTATTCTCTGCTTGCGCTGGTGTAGCTTTTACATTTGTGAAAAGTCATTGACTGGGTTTAATACACTGTGTCAATGCCTCCAAGTTCATAATTTTTCCTTCTTTGGTAATGAAAGTATGCAGTTCATACATGCAGTTTATGATAATTCTGTGATGAGGATGAATGTCAGAAAAGATAAATGCATCTGACTAACCGGTCTCTGGTCAGAACCCAACTCTGTGGAGTTTGCAAAGCATGTAGCTAAGTAATTTCACATACCGAACATGAGCCAGTAATACACTAGAACATTTTGCTTGTTGTGATGTTCTTTGCACGGCAGTTTTGAGAAATTGTTAATTTTTAAGAATAAAGAGAAGATAGAAAAAACTGTATGTGTGCCCAATGACACATGCCTGTTTGTGCCTAATTCATTGGAAAAATTGCTCAAGAACTGTTCAGCCGTGTTTGAATACGCTGCCAAGGTCAATGGGGCCTTTCCAAAAGTGCTGGTTATGTGAGGTAAAAGGGCTTGAGGCAGCTTCAACTTAAGCATTTTTGGATATTTACTTATTTTGTTTGTAAAGCAGACAATCTGACTGTTTTGGCAGTCTCATGTCTGAGCATTACCAATGGCAGTGAATGGCAAAGTTCTGAATGAAACCTGGCCACATCCAGCTTAATAGTCTGCTCTTTCAATTGTATCTGCAAGGTGGTTTGGGTATGGCTTTTATCTGTTGCAGACAAAGAGAAGCTCCTTCACCAGAGCTGAAAGAAGGTTGAAATAGAAAGAAGTCCAGCATTTGGTTAAACTCTGAAGTTTAACATAGTTCAAGAAGAGAGAACAGCATGATCCTGCTCCCATGAGGGTGAGTGTGAACAGAAGTAGACATAAAAATTTCTTTGTTTCCCATATCTCTCTTAATCATTAAGTTTAGAATAGGTAAGTCTCGCACATTAGCAAGGCTGCTTCAGGTATGGTTTGGTTTCCAACCTAGTGGTTAAAAATCACCTCCGGCAAGATTTGCTGCCCTGGCCTTTGGGACTTGCAATGTCAATGCTTGGCTTAGCAGGAGTTTCCTCTGCCCACCACTTCTGGCTCCTTGAGACTTGGACCTAGAAAGGCTGATGTGAAGCCCCACCTCCGTCCTTGGATGTTCTTGGAACTGGTTGATATTCCTTTGGCAGGAATATCCCTGAGGCAAAGCAGGGTGATGATACAAGTTCACCTCGTTTACTGGAATGTCACTTGTACCATCCAGTGCTTTTTGCATTGTAATTATTTCCTAGGGGTAATTGCATGCTTTTTTAGACTTTCTTTTGCGCTCCCATGCTCAGCTGAAAAACTGCCTGAGGGCATTGCTGAACTGTTCCCAAGGAGAACAGTAATGCCTACTAGTCACTCTGACATTATTGTTATTTATAAATTTCAAACAAAAGAAAATAAAGGGCTAGATGTTGCTAACCCAAATACATGTTTTTGGGGTATGAAGGTGGTCTTATGGTTGACAATTCTTTTCCTGTTTGTGTTATATCTAGATTGGTCATGTTCTCTGGTGTGAAAACATGGCCTACTTGCTAGTGCTCTTCCACCAACGGATGTGTTAGGTGTGTCTCAAAGACGTAAAAAAAGTTGATCATTGCTAGACATCCTTCTTAACATGTGTCAGCTAGAAAAGTCAGAAAAGGAGAATTACATACTCTATGCCCCCAAATTCTATTTGGGGTATACATCTATTTCATCCAGAACAGGGCTGGGGTTCAAGGAAGGAATTTTGAATCACAATTCTTAGAGGGTGCTGCTCTCTGGTGCTGAAGCTCAGTACCACCATTTCCTCCCAGATGTCTCTAGCTGTAAAATAGTAAAAAATAACTCTTAGTTATCAATCCTTTTCATTATCTATCAGGATTAAAGTATTATGAAAAAAACAAAATTCAGTGTATCCAAATATTTCTCATCTTAAAAAAGAATTGTTAGAGGCCTGCCAAAAGAAAAAAAATGCAATACAGAGAACACTGAAATCTAATCTACCTTGAAAGGGTAAAAGACATTTTGCAACAATGTAAAGCATCTTATACACTCTTATGGTACATGCTAGACCACAGCTAGACATGATATCTAAAAGTCAACTAAAAATATTAATTAGTAGTTGCTTTTCTAAGTGTTGTTTTCACACAATAAATTGAAGAACTGTTTTTAGTTTCAAGAGATTATTAGTTCATTTATCTCCCTTCAAATAACATAAAGTAACTTAGTAGCTTATTATTTAATGAGAAATATCACAACCTGGAGAACAATTCTTTTATTGTTCCTAAAAAAATTAAAAGTATTTAGAGTAATCTGCTTGCCTTGCTAAAAGACTCCACATTTAAGGGTAGTTGCTACAAGAGAGTTAAACACACAGAATCCTCCACAACACTGCAAAGCTTCCCTGTTTTATGTGTTATGAAACTTGTAGTTGTAAGCAATGGAGACTTCAGCTTAGTTGTATGTTAGTAGTACAAGTTTACTTCCACACTTAGAAACCTCAATACAGCTATGTTGTATAGCTATAGTCGTTCAGTTTCTCTTTTGCTTCTTGAGGGAAGTTATTATAGACATTCCCTAGAGTTTCAAACTATAACAGAATATTTTGTGGGGAAGAGCATCTTTTCCTTTGAAAGAACAGTCTTTAACCATCTATGAGAAAACTCAGTTTTCAGTTCTGCTCAATTTGCAGTTCCATCCTGGTCAAGTTTTATACAGAAAATTGCCATAAGTTGATATGTAATTGTACATTAAGAGTTTGTAAAATCACCTGTAATCTCTATAGACAGAGTTTATAGTGAGATCTGTTTATGACTTTCCTGAAAATTAGTTCAACAGGAAAGTTCCAGGGCAGTTAACTTCTGCTATTGTATTTGTATGGGAAGAGAGAGAGACTGGGCTAAAAAGAAAGAACCATTACTTAAAAAATTATTTAGAAAGCCAGGGTAAAAAGAGAGAGATTTTAGAGCGTCATAGAGGGAAATAATAGGATAGAATTTTTTTTGACTTTTAGGTGAGGCAACCTCTCAGCATTTATGGAACCCCTGAAATATATACATATGGACGTGTGGAAGCCTATCCATAAGCCTTTAGTACCTGCTTGCAGCATAACACTACCTTAAATGCTGCCACACTTGATTTAGAGACTGTAGAGTCTGACAGAGACGGAGCAACCTATTCTACAGGTAAGGAAAAACTCTGAATTGAATGGCACTCAAGAACATACCCATGTACTTCGTTTAACTGGGGCCTGGATTTTCCTCCTGACTTCAAAATGGCTGAGAACTATAGCCTTTTCTTTGATTTATGATAGGCCAAAGCACACATTTCAGAGCTCCTGAGCAAAAGTGAGGGCATTTTTTAGTTATACACTTTAATAAGTAAGACAAGATAGCAGAATTAAAATTGTGTAAAACTGACTGAAAACAGTGAAAGAGGAACTACAGGTAAACCCAGCCACCCATCTGATGTACTGCTGTTTCAGAACAGTTTGCTCACTGTATTCAAAATAGTACTATAATTTAAAGGCTGCCACATATGGAAGATGTTAGCAGCTTCCATTGCCTCGTTCCACTTGATAGACATACCCACTGAACCTATGCAGAATCCGTTCCAAAGTAGGTGATTTGTGAAAGGTTTTCATGCTTCTGGTTCTTATAAAAAATGCTATATACCCAGTGTATGACTTTCATTATGTTTTTGCTTCTAAAGCACAAGCATTTTATTTTAGAGAAAATCTGATTATAACATTACTCTTCAGTCCAAACTTTAGTAGGTAGAGATCTCCTGATTAAAGTCTATTTAGTCATTAGTACTATCTGCATGACAAAATGAAAGCTTATTTCTAATACAGAGTATTTACATGATCGTTATCACTTGTAACAATTCCTGAAAAATGATAAATTAGGTGTACACTTTCAAAATAACACCTGGAACAGACTACCTCTATAAACTTGTTTAACCTTTTATTTTTTTTTAGTGACAGATTGGAATTTATTATTTTGAAAGTCTTGGAGCACCTGGTCTGTGATTTTATCAGAGTTATAAGAAATGCCTTGGAGGCGAGGGTGGGGGAATGGTTAGAACAGGAACTGTGATTCTTTAAAAAGTGTCTTTTATCTCAAGAGCAAATTTAGTTGAAAACTCAAAGGACTCTGGACTGCAATTCATTCTGACAAATCAGTTCTTAAGGTGTTACTTATATTGCAGTTAAATAATCCTAACATCCCTGCTGATTGTGTAAGTTTAACCTCTCACCCTGGGAAATCTGATTAAGAGAGAAATGTAGATGGAGAAATACAGCAAGTATTTGTTGCATTTCTATCTCCTGCGAAACAGTTATTGGCATAATACATCCTGCATCCAAAACAGAATGATGTGAATTTAACAATAAATTTAAAATTACGTGGACAATTTAAAACAGTGTAATAGTGACTTATCCAGAACCTGCTTTTTAGGTAAATATGTTTTATGAGATTTACAACTTTTTAGTTATCTCAGAATCAGACTGCAACAGTTGCGATGCAACGGAAGTATAATTTAACTCCTTCCCTCCTTCTTTGTCACCAGCACATAATGATGCAAGTATCAAAGAGACTTCTTTTTGCTTAGGCTTTAAAAATGCCTAAGAGCTGATTTTTCTCAGATGTGCTGCCCAAACCATGGTTGGCCGTGATTCTCTATGGCACTGGTTTCAGTGCTTTTATCAGTGGGATTGTTGGTATCATCCCAGGACTGGCTCCTGGGAAGCCTGCCTGCCTGTTAAATATCTCTGTTATTCTTTGACTGGCTCATTAGTTGGACTTTCACAAAGCTAAGTTTGAGTGATCATTTCCATTTGAAATATTTTTTGCTGTTAAGAAATGCCTATCTTCAACTTTGGACTATGGTTGTTATTAATGCAACTGGAAACATAGTATTTTTTTGCTAACTTAGATATTAGGCTTGCCGCTGAGCGTGTCTAAAATTAGGCTGGCATGAAAGTTCATGAACACAAATCAACACTAAACCCAAGGTCAGCCTAAAAGATTCAGATAACTCCATAAAGGAAAAAGAGGAAGAGTTGTATAACTTAAGAGCACATTTCCACATCTGCAAAAAAAAAAACCCAAAACAAACCAAAACAAACAAACAAACAAGCAAAACAAAACAAAACAAAAAAAAAAAACAAACGCAAGTGCACAATCTGGGTAGCAAAGGAAAGATGGATTTTTGCTCTAGCTCAGATCAACTAATTTTGTTTTCTTTCCCATCTGTCCTCCATGTGAGTCTGTCCACATGAAAAATCCCGCTTGGTGAAGCCCCACAGGGATGGCATCCATATCACAGCAAATGCTGGGACTATTCATCACTTTGGTGCCTCAGATAATTTTACAATAACCTTGGCAGGCACACTTCTACGAAAGATGATTTTCAGCTGTAGGCCTGAAACCAGATTAGATCTTGTTCTTTAATCACCAGAATAGTCATATTCCCAACACTCTCAAGTGAAGTTTCTTTGTGCTATGCATTTCTTCATTTTAGCATTACACTTCGGATGAATAAAGGGACTGTCTATAAACTCGTCTGAGACATTCCAGTATTAATCTTAGACAAAAACAAAAGGGATAAAATTCATGTGATATAATTAGTCAAAATATAATTGAGTTGTGAGTAGAGTTTGTCAAACATTTAAAGTTTCTGCCCTTCATAAAAGGGATAAAGGATGGAACGTATGGGGTTGGGGTAATCCCAGACAGAATAGAGGAGTAACAATGAAGCTTTCAAAAGAAAGTTCACATATGTCCATATCACAGCGAGATTTATGGTTATTCTGAGTTGCTCACTTCAAAGTATCTTTAAGAGTGATTATTGCAAGGCAGAGAAAATTTCACATTGTGAACAAAGAAAAATTATCACTGAAAAATTATCTGCAAAAGCAGAGTGGAAAAATGAGCTCAAGTTATTCAGATTTTTTCCTGGTTTAAGACTAGTGGCATACAGAGATTTCTAGAAGAGGAAAGGAAAGGTAAAAGTTCTTTCTTTATGTAATTTATCTTTACTTGGATTTGTAACATATTACAGGCCCAGAGTCCAATGTTCCCTGAGGTTGGTGAAAGCCTCTGATCAGACTCTAATATCTGTCCATGTGAGTGCACTAGAAGCCCGCTTCAGATTCATTTTCTTTCTAAGTCACAGGCTTGAAAAAAATCTCTGCAGTTTTCAGGAGGCATTGAAACGTGAGAAAGATCTTCAAACTACAAACATAGATATTTTCCAAAGAAATTTTTTTGAGTACCACTCTGAAAAGTTTTCACTATGAAATCTATAACCATTAAAAACATGCTAAATGTCCACTCACTTTTTGAAGTATTGATGAAATCATGGCCTATTCTTGCTGAATGTAGGTTGATTTATACAAGTGAAGACAAATAGTTCTCAGTAAGCAATCATCAAACTCAAAGTGAAACTCTAGAGTTTTGAACCCACATGACCTGAAGCAGAAACCAGTGTTCACACCAACTCTTGTAAGGCAAAATTGCTGAGTTTTGAAGAAACATCAGCCATTCATCTGAACAGTCAGGGAAGAAAAATAGTTTCATAAATATCAGCAAAACAAACTCGTTATTTTTAATTTATGAAACTTATTACTGCATCATTTGTCACCTTCTTATCCTTTGAAATAATTATGTATCATAAAATGTTTTGTGAGAAATAAATATATACCAGTGCCCAGTTACCTAGGCAACAGCAGCAAAATTTTGAAGAGCGCATATATGCTTGTATTTTCTTACAGGAGTATATTAAAAAATATGATGGAATTCAAATATTCCTTCCTATGGACATATGTGGTAACACAATTATTAATTTCCATGCATGAATTCTGTGAGAAACTTACTTCAAAACTAACCATGAAAGTACATCTCCAGGTACTGGAAACTTGGTGATGATCAGTGATCAGTCTCATCTATTGGAAGTAGCCAGTCAAATAAAACTGATATTACCTTTCAGAGGAACTAGAATTTTGCGGAGACAGGTGTCCGTAGGTGTATCTGTACAGATGTGTATAGGGCTCATCATCCTGATAAAAGGCAGGATCAATTCTTGCTTCCCTAGGACAGATGTGTTATACTGATGGGTCTTCCATTAAAAATCACTGTGTGCTTCTTTTCCCCCTCACTGTTCCTCAGATGCTCCCATTTATCCTGTTGTTTCTTCCACTATTCCAGAAAGCCCTTAACATCCTTGAAGTTGCATAAGTGGCAGCTTTATATTTTCATTCTTTCCACCAATCCTCATTCCATTGATGTTTCTTTTCCCTTTGTCTGAGAAAAGGTACAATTCATGATTATATAGCAACCTATACTGAGGAGCCCATTTTGGTTCACAGGTTTTTGTTTGTTTTTTTAGGCTCTAACACATCACTTCACATAGCCGAAAGTTAGTCCTGTGTGAAACCATTGCAGACAAATACATGGATTAAAACCTGATTGACTGAGTTAAAAATAGAACAGCTAAAAGGAATCATCACTGTGTGCAGCCATTTACAAGGGAATGCAGAGATTTGTTTTTACACTCTAGCCTTTGTAAGGGCTTAGAAGAATTATAGAGCAACTTTTCTATGAATGTGTGTACATTGTACAGAAACAGGTGGAGCTATACCTATGAAGATTTCATACAGGGAGCAGCCTAAACATTTTGGTTAAATGCATGTCAGATAAAACAAGTCACTTTAAGATGTGAGGACAGGACTGACAGGATCCTCTTAGTGAGTAAACTGAGTCACATTGAGTATTACCTGGACTCCTTCACACAATGATCTTACTCTAGGAGAAAGTTTTAAGTCTAACTGTGATGTATAAATTAGTTTCCAACGTTTAAGATGTTATTCCCAGTTGAGCTGCTACCATTCCTATCAGCTGGAGTAAACAGGTGCAGGGAGTTGTCTTTCTAGCCTGTGTGGACACTTGAGGAGATTCTGGAGTCACCACTTATAAATGCTGCTGTTTCTACATCAACTTTTTTGGAAACCAAAGCACTTTCTACATTGGACTGAGAGCCATTCTGTGCATTGACCCTTTAGTCAGAAAAGGGCTCTGTAGACACTTTTCCTAAGAAGTCATCCATTCATCACTTCTGCCTTTCTAACACCATTGTACCAAAGTATTATCACTTCCCACTCCAGTCAACCTGTGCAGTTCAAAACCAGAGAGTAGAATAAAATTCAGAAAACTGCAGAAAGATAACATGTATCTCAGTAAAATTTGAGTGCGCATGGCCAGGAACAAGGAGAGAGAAGGTGCTTCTGTCCAGCTCTGGCAATACATCAGTGTTGTGCACAAGGCTATGGGATGTTCACTGAAGGAAAATGTTATTCAGCATCCCAAGGGTACTGCTAATTTTCCCAAGAGAGGGGAGTGCAAAAAATTTGGGAGAACTGTTTCTTTTGAAAAATTTTTTAAAATAAACCTAGGGCCCCTTCCCATGGAAAAAGATTTAGGAGAAAGAAATATTTTGAATTTAAAGTTATAAAATCTGAAATAAGGTGCACATTTTTACCAGTGATGATCATTAATTATAGGAGTTGCTTATCAAAGGATGTGCTGGACTTTCTACCACCTGAAGTCTTTCATCAAATACTGGATATGTTAGTGATTATCTCTTGCTCAGCCAGAGGTTATAGGCAACATTATGCAGAAAATCAGATTAGAAACTCATAATGGGCCCTTATGACCATAAAGGTACATGAAAGTCAGTGGCAGAAATTTGCAACAGTCACTGATTTGGTTCGAGGCTGAAACTTCTAAATGCAGATTTCTGTTTTCCATTCTGAATGATGAAATGCTTTATGAGACAGGAGCTGAATTCTGGCTGCAGTTAGATTGATGCAATTCCGGTGACTTCAGTGGAACCGCAGGATTCGGTACAAGGACTTTCCAAACCTGTCTGTTTTGACAGAAGCATTATTGCCACTTAATCAAAAGCTTTTACCTTGAGAAGCTTGTTATCACCAGCATTTATTGTAGAGAGTGGGCATTTTCTTTTTATCTAGGGAGGAAATAAATGGAAATAAACCTTTTAAAATTATAAATGCATCTGACTAGTTTCACTGTGCCAACACAAGAATTCACAGCACAAGAATCTGTTGTAAAAGGGTATAAATCTATGTTTAAGTAACCAAAAAATAGGTATCTAATTCCTAAAAATCAAGCCTAAATTCACTGGCTAAAGATCCTGGTAAGCTGTGAGAAGTGCTTTGTTTGAGAAGGAGTTAGGATAACTCGCTCTCATTCTTTCAAGTTGCTATCCAACATACCAAGCATAATCCCACTACTTTACAGGTGGAGCCACATTGCAGCTAGTGACACAGACAGATGACATATTTATTAGCTTGTCAAAGCTTCCTCTGTTTATGGAAGACTCACCCAGCTAAACAAAACAGTCTGCTTCCCATTGGCTAATTGAGCTGGCCCCTGTTGAGAGCCTCAGCAAAGTGCTTGATGAGGCATAAAATGATGATTAATTAATTTACTGCTCAGTTGATCATCAAACTGAGAGGTTTATGATTCTCACAGCGGTCAACACTCTCTCTTCAATGTGCAACAGCATGAGCAGCCTTCACTCTGGCCTGCTGCTGCCTTTGCTATGACCTGAGATATGGTGGCTTAATTCAAAGGAAACGAGAAAAAATTAAGAGAAAAGTTTCAAAAGGGATGTACACAGCAGCCTCTTTCAGAGAGGCTTGCGAGTGCCAGAATGTTTCTCACAAAGGGGCTTTTCATATCTCAGCATAAATAAAAGCTACTTTGCTGGAGTTGGTAGAGCGGTTGGTTGGTTGTTTTGGCTCAATGAATTAGATAAGAAACTCCCTATAAATAAGTTTTTTCTCTGATTACATGACTAAAATTCAGAATTAGAATGAAGTTATATAGACACTATGGGGCTCTATAAAGGACTTATCAATTGCAGGTATAGCTATGCTAGAAGAAATCAAACTGCCTGTAGAAAAACTGAATGGGGCTCTCTCTTTTTTATTCCTAGAGAAGAATTTTAGTAATTTAAAAATACTTAGAAATGATTCCTAAGATTTTTATGTTTAAAATGAGGTATCCTGTGTATTGTGGACAGCACATTTAAAAACATTATTCAATAAGCACATTTTTCCATTCATATGTGGTTTCAGCTTGTGCGCACTCACCAGCTGTTTTGCATAGGTTTTTATGTGCAAACTTTTAAATATTTGCACTTAGGCTAATATTCTGGCCAAATTTTCCCTGAAATGTTGATGCAGTACCCAGTTTATTCCTAATGCGAAGACAACTAAATTCTGCTTAGTCACAGTCATTTAATTCTAGAATAATGGCAGATTAATCAATATACATATAAGAAATTAATTGAATCCTACGGAGAGGCGTGTTTTATACCAGCCATTTGGTATGATCTAGGTGTTGGGATACGTATATTGGCACATATATGCCAATGCAAACACATTTAGAAGTTTCTTTTATCTTTGTTCTATAACACTGTCCTAGACTTGCCTGATACGCTGTAGGACCCCAGGAAATGTTTCCAAAATGTCTGAAGGCCTGAGAGTTTCCCCGATTGGGAAATAAATGGTTTGTCAGTAAAATGGGAGGAGATGGTCAGTTTGCATGTTAAAATTTTCACCAAGTATGTATAAACCATCCTCAGATAGCGATCTGGCTGAGAGGAACCAAGACAGAAAATGAAGCTCTTTACAATAACTTTGGTCCTTTTATTTGTCTCAAAAGAACAATGAGAACAATAAGCAAGTGCAAAGAGGAATCAAGTTAGTACAGTCACTACATCTTTTGTTTATGAAACATGTTTCATTAACTCAACCTTTAGGAAACTTCCTCTAGCTTAGATAAACTGCCAGAAGCAGCCTCTTTTTCTCAGAAAAGAAGTGTACAGTAATTTGTTTGCACATTTACATAGAATATGTTCTAGTGTGGGGAAAAAACTCAGAAAGAGACAAGAGCTACAAAGCCCATAAATTCTAATAGAGTGATTTGATGATAAGAAAGGGAAAGGAAAACAGTGAAATATAGTTTTCCAAGAACTTGCACCTTTGTCAAGGAATGGTAGAAGTCTCACTAAGCAATGTAAGTCACAAAATTACAGGGACTTATTTAAGTAAAACACTTTTAAAAAGACAATTCTTCATTTGGAAAAAAAGCATGTTAAAAAATGCATAGATGAGAAATTGCTTTCAAAATATTTAGGAGCAAAAATGGAAAAATATTTAGTGTGAACGTTTGTAATGATGTGACAGAGCAGGCTTATGGTGACTCTTGGGTAAATAAATTATATATATAGTGAGTCTTTAGACATTGAAGGCCTTTTGCCTCTGAAAATGGGACTACTAATATTATACAGATTGTATAAGATGGAGCTCTGACAACAAATTTCAGAATCATTATCCAGTCAAAAAGATAGTTCTGCTGTTACCTGCTGCTTTATGTTCATACTTCCAGATTTGCAAAGCACTGATGAAGAGATCTCATGGGATGGAACTTAGTAACTTGCCCAGACAAGAATGTAGGCAACAGAAAAGGTAGACATAACTCTGGCATGATCAGATGTTTGCTGTTGATGGGTTATGCTTCTTTAGGCCTCCTTTGTTCTACTTTATTTTGCTCCTCTGAGTAAGAGTAACCACAGAATGGAAGCTCTACAGTTGTATCTGCAATGGACATTTTTTGCATAAAAACCTGTCCACCTCTGATCTTTCTGATTTTTCCTACTGCTCTATGTCCTATCATGATCTAAAATTCATCATTTTGTAACAATATCTGCTTTCTCTCATACTTCTTTTTACGATCCCCTTTTGAGGCTCTATATACAGATGCATAGTGCTTCATTTTTTATAGCTACATAAAATGTAATGGCAAAAACCCATTAGCTAATCTGGTTGACTACCTTTGAAACATGGGCTGTAGAATTTCACCTGGTTATCCTTGCACTGAGCTGAATAATGTGTACTTGACTGAAGCATATCTTCCAGATGGATATCTAGTTTTGATTTGAAGACATCAAAGGCAGTTGATCACCCTGACAGTTTTGAAAACATCAAAGAGTACTGAGCTTATAGAAGATAAAAGAAAAATGAGCTAATTGCCTGGATGCTAAAGGGAAATTTACAGCAAATATTTTGGTACTATTCTGGCTTTTAAAAATCTGACTTTCTGGAAAGGCTACAAGCCATTATTACACACATATTTTAAAATGGCTTTCCATTTTTTTTGGATCAAGGCCTCACATGGTAGACAAACTGCTCTTGAGGGAAATAAAAGGAAAACAATGCAAGATGTATCATAGTTCAACACTGGCAACCTTGGTAAAGGACAGGCAGAAGCAGAAGAAAATTATCTCTATGAATTTGAAAAAAGAATATATCATACTCTTTTTGTTAAACTGTAAGATGAAGGGGAAGGGCAAGGGAAGGGAAAAAGAAGAGGTGAGATCATAATTCAACCATCTCAAAGGGATATATAACATGCCTTTAAAGACTGTTTTCTTTCCCTTCTCACTCTGTCATAGCAAGATAAAAGTTTATACAATTTCCTTCCAAATAGTGTTTTCTTTTCCTGTTCTTTACATTTATATATTAAATTTTATATTTTTTAATATATCACATGTTCTACTTTCCTACTAGAAGAAATGAATAATGCTAAGAACACATTTCTGACTAATTTAATTAGCTAGTAGCATTGTAGGTCAGACACTTCTTCATGTAGGAAAAGTTAAATTATGCTTAAATTAAGCATTTGCATCTTATTTTTTGGCCTTTTTGGAGAGAATTCAGTTTTGTGCATGGGTAACCAACTAACACTTTTATATGTTCTTTGACTGAAGTGTCCATCAGAACTAACCATCTCCAGGAGTAACTAGAACGATCCATGGGCACAAGGACCATTTGCTAGCTTGAAAATATTTGATAGAAAGAATTTTGATAACAGATTTAATTATACCATTGAAAGAAGTAAATATCAATATTGTTGAAACCAGAATCAAGAATAATATTAAAAATTATATTTCACAGAGTGAAAATACGTGGCACTTAAAACAACATAAGACTTCTTTAAGAGCATGGCTGGGAAGAGGGTAAGAATTTTCTTACACATTGTTTCATAGATTGGCCTCAATGAACTATTACTCGCTTGTAGCAGTTACAAAATAAATTAAAATGAAGATTTTTATTTAGTTTAGCACAATTTTATGTTCACAGAATATGATGATTCTTCAACAAGGAAACACTCATGATACTCTAATAGTTCATAGTTTACCACAACATAGTGTTTTCACATTTGCCGAATTTGTTTTGTTAAATGTAGTGTAGTGGTCTATCTTTCTACCATGGAATAGGATTAGAAGAAAGGCAAAACAGGCGTAACTTAAAGATAGAAACAGATTTAATAACGCACACTAAAGGGCAAACAAAAAAAACCCCATGAAACCTTTTTAAAAGCACTCCCTTCCCCCCTACCAACAGTTTACTTTTCCACAAAACAATGTAAAGAGACAGAAAATCAGAACTCTAAGTCAGTACCACTTATAAAATAGTCTTTAATTCAGTCTTTGAGAGGGACAAGTCCCTCCTGATTTTGTTTTGGTAACTTTCCACAAGAGATACAGCCTGTTTGTGGCTTCCAGCTCCCACTAAAGCAGCCCGTCCAAGAATCTGTGTTGGTGAGCTTCCCAAAACACAGTCTTTCCCATGCCTACATATGGGCCATGGACTTACACATGAGGTTTTACCTTTTAAAGATGCACAGCTCCACAACAAAGGACTTCTCATTCTTCACTGGTGATGAGGTTTCAAACATCTCATAGTATCTCATAGGATCACTCGGTTACAGTTTCTAATTCAATATCCACTCAGTAAAATCCGAAATTACAGTTTCTAATTCAATATCCACTAAGTAAAATCAGACGTTTACTTGAATCCACAAAATCACCTCCCCATTCTTAGTCCACAATTTAAAGGAGATATTACAGCCTGTTACCATATATTAAGGAGTTTTACAGCCTAGAACTAAGGCAACTTGTCATCTCTTCCACCTAAGAAGTCACTCTTCCTTTACTGACTTTGATATCTTCATATTATCCCTTTGCATACCTCCAATTTGACCCTTTCTCTCTCTTTGAGAAGGGTTAGAGTTTTTAAAAAAAAGGTCTCAGTTGCTGTTAGGAAAGAGTTAATATTTCCTGCCTGGGCCTGCAGTCTGCCACGTGGTCTCAGCTGTGGCATCACTGAAAGCCTCAAATCCATGAGGTGTAGAAAACCTCAGAAACGGCGTCCCGGATCTTCTCTCCCCCTCCACCCATTGGCCTTACGGGGTGGGTTTGGCCCAGCCTGGGCTCGGTGCTGCTCTCTGGGGACCCGGTGGCCAGGGGGGGTCATCTCCCTCGGCCCGGCTGGCGGCGTGGGACAGGCTGTAGGATCGGCTGGATGTCAGCAGCCGTGGCTCCCCTTTCTCTGCTGGAATCTGCTGGGCTCAGGGGCCTGGCTCAGCTCCAACCAGGTCCAGTCCTGTCCCGGCCACTCCAGCCTGGCCCCGGGGGCGGTGGGGCAGAAGTTGGGCCCCGCTGCTTCCTCCCTCTCGATGTTACCTCATGGCAAGCCCGCAGCTAAAGAGAGCTTTCCCAAAATCCCACCTGTATCAAAAGCCGTGTGTCCCAGAGGTGTACACTTGTATCCCACTGGCCAACCTGGCTGTCAGTTTTAAAGTAGATCACTAATTGGTTTTTACCATTCATGCCAAACCAATACACACAATAATCTAGAGAGAGCTCACATTAATGACATATAATCATTGTTAAATCACATTTTTTTGGCAGTAGGTTCAGCCAGGGATTATGGACAGTTCCTGGAAGAACAAACTTCCTCTCAACCTTTCCCAGCCTATGTTCCTATAACATAGCAACATTTTATCAGATAGTTCTATCAATTGATGGATTTGCCATTAAAGATCTGTTCTCATACATCCTCCTGCCCTCCAAGTTTGGAATATTCAAAAGGCCATGGTTGATGGTAAGACCTAATCTGATACTCTCTGTCCACACACACTTATCACATTGCAACCCATGCCTGTTGAGAATTACAAAGGACTTTGGCAAATTTCACTGAACCTGAGAATTTTGGATAGGTACACAAGTGAATACATGCAATTCTCTTCCTCTGTGTGTGTAAATAGATTATCGCATAAATGTTGTTGTCTTGGATCTGCAATTAAGTAATTGTAATTGTAGTTAATGCTATTGAATCACTTTATAAATGTTAAGATCAATGGTTAAGTGCTGCCATACCCTTTTGCATCCTTATCTTTTTGCACTCATAACCTTTGCACCCTTATCCTTTTGCATCCCTGGTGTCCATGTGAATCATTTCAAATTGATTCTAATCCAATTTTCCTTTGTATGTTTCATCCAGGTAGTAAATAAAAGAGTGAACCTTGACATTGAACTCAGTAAAGCTGTTCCTTCACGAATTCATATTAAAACCTGATTTATGCCAATACATTTTATGGTGATTAAGTAGCCAAAACCCTCATTCACAGCAACATCCTCTTCGAATGTAACATTTAAGGGGTTGAAAAAAGTCTTCCTCAGTCACTGAACCAAATTACTTATTCTTTAAGAAATTTAACCCATTATTAATTGTTTTGTTGGAGCTGATACCAGAAGTGACAGAGAAGAAACGGCAGGAAAGACATAGCTCAGTCTGACTTGAGAAGCACTGTGATGAAATTCACTAGGACAGATCATGCATTCTGTTGGGAAGGAATGAGTAGGATGAGCAAAATGAGACTAGAAGTGAAATGCTTTATTACTGTCATAAAGGACTGCTCTCATGCCAATCTGGAAAAAAAACCCCAAAAATAACATTTGGTATAGAAATGATCCTGCATAGAGTTTACCAAAAAAAAAAAGGACTATTTCACATATATTCATGCACTGTGCTATTGAACCTGTCACATTACTTTCTATTCATCTGTTTGTATATTTGTATGGAATCTGTAAGAAATCATTACATGAAAGTAAAATCGAGGCATGCAAAGAGTGATGTAAAAATCTATTAATTGAAGTAGATTTTAGACAATCAGCTGACATCTCTAATTGCTCAAAGCATATCTACTGCGCAGAGTTTCCCAATCTTCTTACTCCCTTTCAGTAAGATTATCAGGATAGGGATGACACCTGAAGACTAATGCAAGACCTCTTTCTAAGTTTCTTCCCTATTTTTCTTAATATCAGTCCACGGACAATGACTCCACTTCAAAAGGCACAAGGCCGTAGAAAGAAGCTGTAAAACCCAGCTACATTACAGACAGAATATAATGGTTCTTTCCAGCCATGAATTCAGAGCTGGTTTAATAAACAAATGTTTTCTTAAACTGAGGAACACGTTGCTGTGACATATCATGGCAGCCACCCTAACAGTCCTTGAAAGATTCTCATTATATGGTCCTGATGATCCATTTGCAATTTCAAGCAATTTTGTTTGTTTGTTTGTTTTTGCGTGTAGTTCCATTAACTACATGGTACCTATTTTTCACCCCAGACCTCTTTTTCTTTTTTCTTTTTCTTTTTCTTTTTCTTTTTCTTTTTCTTTTTCTTTTTCTTTTTCTTTTTCTTTTTCTTTTTCTTTTTCTTTTTCTTTTTCTTCTTTTTCTTTCTTTTCTTTTGGTAGGATGACAGTCTAGTTTCCCTGACAGAAAATCACAGATCTTTGGTTTTTATATAAATATCCTGCTGATGTCATAGTTTGAATACACCAAGATGCATTTATTGTCAGCAACAGAAGAAATATTCTGTATATATAATTATAAAAAATGATTTCATTTCAGAGAATCATCAAATTTCCTCATGCAACCAGAATATGAATTAGATATGTTTAGCTCTAAACCCTTCCTTGCCCATTATCTAGCATCAGATTGAAAACTTTTATTTTGAAGATAAATTTGTTCCTTGTAACTTAACATCCCCTCAAGCATAAATTTTGTTGTGGATTTTTTTCTTTGTTTCACACTTTCTCCATTAATTTTAACCACAATTAAAATTATAATTAATGCATTTTTGTTAAAGTCACTGTCCTTGGGAACCATCTTGGGAGGGTTTTACTAAGATTAGACCTCCATATTTATCCCAAAGTAAATTAATATAAACTTTAAATTGACTGCTATGAATTCAGTTAGACACCAAATTAGATTACCAATTTTTTTTAAAAAAGTTAAAAGATCAAAATATGTCATTTAAGCTTAATACTTTTGTTTAATACATTTTTTCCCCAACCATAAATACTTACATGTTTTCATTCTGCTTTTTCATGATCCTTTTAAATAGGAAAAAAAAAAAAATCCTGGTAAAAATAAGTCAGGAACCTAAATTCTTCTCAGCTTCAAATTAATTTTAATCTACATATATTTTGAGCATCAATCACCATAAGTTTCAAGAGAGTGGGTAGGAGTTGAGAGTTACAGCTTCAGGTAGCAGAGCTTGGCTATGCTCTACTGTCAGAGGCATGGATACTTTCACAAAAGTAAGTCTTAAAAGACCTATCAAAGCCAATGAAATAAGAAAACAAATAACACTGTAAATTGAAAAGAATAAGTGTAGTGTTTAATGAGCACTTATAGACCAATAACCTGCAACTAATGTAACTATAGATTTTTACTTTGGCTATTCATAGCTCTAAAAGGCAGTCATTTGAAGCTGTACAGAAAATAGGGTGAAGTGATGGCTAACAGAAATGCATTTTATTAAAAACTAAATTAAATAAGACCAAATTGGAAGTAGATGAAAAAATCTGCTTAGTTTAATGCACCCTTGGCTGTTTGTATCATTCAGTCTTGATGGTCTTTTAGCATGTAACATTGTGAAGGTCAAAATATCAGAGCATTATTTTTGCCATTGCTAGCATTTCTACCAGAAACCCCAATTTAGTTTGATACTTCTTACAAATAACCTGTAAGCTAGAAATGCCCTTTAATGAGCAAGCACCTGACCTTCTAAAGACATCCAATAACAAGGATAGCACATTGCAAATTGTAAACTCCTTATGTGGGACTGAGCTGAGAACATCTTTATTTGTAATGTGTACTAGCTCATCAAGGATAGGGCACTTTTCTTTAAATAAGAGGACTCTTTTCAAATAAATGTTCTCATGCCTTTTATACCAGAATAGAAATAAATTTTCAGCAGCTTATTTTCTGCCAGAATTAAGGGGAGCTTAGAATCTCAAGATGTAGCCATAGGAAAGATCTATTAGACCACATAGTCCAAACACAGGTTTTCTAAGATGATGTAAACTGCGGATTGTAAACACAAGACATGCTGCACATTTATGAGATCAAATTGCATTGTTTTTATCTGTTAATGTAATAAACTCAATTCAGACGTTGCAGGGCTGATAAACTCACTGTTATAAATTTGTGCAAACCGTGAAGCAAAACAAGGCATCATATGTGTTACCAAGTATCTCAATATCAGATGTGGTATAAACAAATAAATACATGGGATAACAACGCAAGAGTACTCTGGTGATGGAGCCACATGTTGAAAATAATGGTATTTTTAATGCATTTCACACTTATTTCAGTGAACTTTTAAGTAAAATTTTAAGCAATAAAAGCCAAAACCTCAAGAAAGAGATTTTATACAATCAGCTATTTATATTATTAAACCCAGATATTTTTTGGGAGTGAAGACTCTTCTTATTAACTTTCTGTGCACATTTATTGCTCTGGAGAATGTCTGTGTGGGCCTGCCAGGTGTATGTGGATGCCATACCAAGAATCCTTTTACCTACAGAGCTCTGGTATACTTGAAGGGCATGATCTGGAGGGTGTTTTCCCATTAAACTTGCAAAGCTGCAACATGGAAAACAGCTTGAGTTTCTCAGATCATAAAAAGTTTGCCTTTGCTATGTGAAAGAGAAGTTAAGCATCTCTGATGAGTTCAACAAATCAGGAATGCAAGTAATGTTGAATATGTAGCGGTAGGCAGCCTCAGCCTGCTGACGGGGAAATCAAGTTATAACTTAGTAGCAGCAGAACAATTGATTTGAGCACCTTGCTTCGGACTCCTGGGACTTGTGGTTTGGAATTTGCTCTCTGGATGAATTAAAAATAAAAACAAAAATCCTTTTCCTTCCCTACTAACACTCTGAAACAAAGAAACAAAAAATGGGCATAAGACAGGCAAAGCACTGCTGGGAGTTCCCTTATTTGTGCTATTCTAAGGATTCAGTGTTAAATATTAATGCCTCTTCATATTGCACATCAAGATATAGGAAAGAGACCATTTTCACACCAATCATCTCATTCCCTTGAGAACATACAAATATATTAGAAGGTGTAGGCTTTGGGTGCACCTTCGCTCTGACAGTGAGGTTTGTTGTCAGGCAGTCGTGACATCACTTTGGAGTAGCGACAAACAATGACCATCTGACCAAGTCTCCTCAGGGGTAGTGCTCAGAGAATCACAATCAAAGTCAGAATTCCTGGGGCAGGTTGCCACTGTAGCTGTGTTAGAAGAACTGATCATCATCATCATCATCCTCTCTCTGCTGTGACCACCATGGTTTGTTTGCACTTTCTGAGGGTGAAGAATGAGGCAGGATTTCAGAGGTACTTAAAGAGGTTGACCACCTATGCCATGAAGAAGGAAAGGAAGATAACTGCTTCTGAAACTCCCATAAGGATCTTGATTGTTTCTTGGAATTTTATCCATGGAAACCATAAATATGTAAAGAAACTGCTTGCAAACTGCAGTAAATAATTCCATTTTTAAAATACATCAACATATTATTTGTCTTTTTTTTTCCCCCCCCAGGACATACAACAGACCACAGATTAGCTATAAAAATAATGCAGTAATTCTGGATTTGCACACTTTTAAGTCAGTCATGGCTTTCATCTCAGAGTTGCTTAGTATAAATCCTGGGGAGGAGAGAGAAGAAGAAAAAAACCCCTAAAAAAATGGGCCATGCTCCATCCTTAGTACATTAATGCAAAAATTAAGAATCAGAATACTTTAAGCTATATAACCATATGAACAAAAATCAAATGAATTTTTTTTTAAAAAAATTGATTTTAAAAAATTTGAAAAAAAAGTGAAAAAAAAAAATTGAAACGAAAACAACCCCAAAGAAACTGTGGGTACACTGCTCTTTGTCCAGAGGGCAATACAGGAGATCTAAAGGACTTTGGAGTCTGAGTTCAATTTAGCCGTCCCTGAGGCTGGGTAACTTCAAGCTCCGGAGTACAGCATTATTCAAGAATTGCTGGATCAGGAATAACACTAAAATGTCTTCTTTCTCTAAAAGTGTGCTGTCCAGTAGGTTAGAGTAATTAATCTTTTCCCCTCCATTTCCACTAATGTTGATTTGTCAGTGCAAACGTAGTTTCCAGCACAATGACACTTACCCTAGCAAATCCTGTAAGTGAGTAATTACGGCTTTCACTTGAGAAATCTGTATTGCAAGATGAAAAGTGCTTGGGCAGATACTGGCAGTCAAAACAGCAATCACCTAATCACCTAACTTTTGTGTCCTATTGCATAGCAGGAGGTGACTGGTGCTTCTACATCTGTAAAACCTTGTGTGAATGAATTCTCTAATCAGCTTAGGTATGTAAGAAGATTCAGGGCAGTGATTTCTGATACATCAAACCTGTGGGAGAGGGAACCCACTGTTGTTCATAGTTTGATGTCCTGCAGTACGGGTTCCTTGCTCAGGATCTAGTACAACCAACTTATGATGCAGGGAAAGGTGGACAGAAATTCAGTTCATGAATAACTTCCCTCTTCAGAAACCAAATTCTATTAAGGAGAGAAATAGTTCCATGAACCCACAAGTAAGGTGGAGAAAGTCTTATAAAATCTTATATAAATTTACTCAGGCCCTGAGACTGATCTTGTCCCCAGAGCATATCCTGAATTATTCTTTCCAAATCTGTTCAGCCATAACTTGGCCAGGTGCTACAAACTCCTCTCTTACCTTGGTATCTGTAAGTAGTTTTATCAGCACCTCAGATAAAATATTAGCACCCAGGGTCTTTTTTCTTGGTCACCTGTTTCTTTGTCTTTAACCAGATGGGGAACTCAGGAAGCTGAATTTAAAAAATCTTTGGTATTCCTGTTGTCATAAGAAAGAGAATACTTATCATTCTAGCCAAATGTGCCTCTTGGAGCAATTCATAAGGTTGTGGAGCTTGGAATAGCTCCCAACAAAGCCACATTCAGTAGACATAACTAACTTCAAAAGCAGGAAGCTGGGAGAAATGTAATAAACTTTTAGTGAAATCAGGCTTTTTCATGCACAAACTGCTTTCTTGGTGTATTTTCCTGCAGTGTAATCTAATTCAACAGTAACATATACATTGACAGGATGAGATTTCAAGAAAAATAAAGAACAAACAACTTTTAAAATTTCATACATGAAGATGTAGGTGGAATGGGCTCCCTGGAGTAATGGTCACAGCACCAAGCTGACAGAGTTCAAGAAGAGTTTGGACAATATTCTCAGGCACATGGTGTGACTCTTGGAGATGTCCTGTGCAGGCCTAGGAGTTGGACTTAGTGATAGTTTTGCATCCCTTCCAGTTCAGTTTATTCTGTGATTCTGTGGCACAGGGAAATTGAAACTCAAAGTGAGCTTCAGGGTGCTGGGTGTGGGAACAGAGGGAAGGGAGCAGCGAGCAATGGCAGTGATTAGAGAAGGGAAACTGAAAGGAATCACAGGACTTCACAACACAAGTTTCTCCATAAGGCTTCACAAAACAGGTGCTGTCCTATCCTCTCCTCAGCTTCCCTCCTTAGCAATATGAAGTCATCAGAGCTAAATCTACCATCATAATGCCATTTCTATAAATGCAGATGTTGTAAGGACATTAAATATAGGGTTTGCCAGTATTTTGAACCTTACTTGAAGAAAACATTAAGCCATTGTTTGTAAAGGCTTAGATTTGTTTTAATGTAAATAGTGGAGTTTTGCATACCTGTGAATATACACAACTGTTCCTTTTTTTTCCATATGGTCACAAAGCAGTCAATCCAACATCATCCTCACTGGATAAATTTTTCACACTAAGTTTATTCACAATTCATAAATAATTTTACATTACTATTTCTCAATGTGTGCACTTAATGTTCTGAATAATAAAAGGAGCAATAAAATCTATTCAAGATAAAATTTATTCTAATTCTTAGAATTCCAGAGGACTGTTTGCTTTCTGAAATCTGCTTTATTGCTTAATAATCAAAGTCAAAAATAGCTTTCCACCACACGCTGCTGTTGCCAAAGCATTAGTGTGCCATAAACCCTAAAACCTTTACTATGGTAAAGAATATGGAAAAGTATGTGGAAAAAAAAATTAAAAAAAGAAACACAAATAAATTTTGCAGTTACATAATGAAACAAACCCGCAGCCCAGTAAGACTTTAAATGGAGAGGAGTAGTAGTAGTACTTCTTTGTCTTCTTTTCCAAAGAGAAATCAACTTCAAATGCCTTTAAAGAATAAACTTAATGTAATGCAATATATTTAGAAGAGAGAAATTTAGATAACTCAAACCACTTAGGACTTCATAGGTTAGTTCTGTCCTAAGTTCCACCAGGGAAGTGAAAGGTACAGATTTTGGCACTATATTCACTGTTTGTATTTCCTTTTCAGAAAGAGAGACCAGCTATTTCATAATTTTAAATATTACTAAAGTGCAACATCATAAAAAAACGCAATCAAAACAGGCATATTGATTACAGGTTTCTCCAAACCAAGCTTTCCTTATGGTCCCAACTGAAGAAGAAAAATTTCTGTACTAGTCACTCTTCTGCTTCTCTGATGCCACAATCTGACAATCAATATTTTACTCTCCAAGAAGGCTAGAAACACTTAATTTTTAAAGAATCTATGAAGCATCTTTATGCTACATAGGTATCTGTAGTGATATTTTGACTTTGTGAAATTTTTTTTAAAAAAAATCTTCGTATACATGTGTGTGTGTATGAATATATTTGAAATTTTAAACAACAGAAGCATAAGAAGATGAATTATATTCTGTTAGTAAAATCCACATTTTTGTGCAAGCTAAGCCAACATAATGCATTTCTATTGCATATACTACACAGTTATTATCCATTTATTTATTATTATTTTTGAAATCTATGTTTTTTTCCTTATTCTTTCCTTTAAAAAATGAAAATGTTGGGTTTTTGGGGTGTTTTTTTTTTTTTTT
>WBMY01013733.1:388082-404833 GCA_013397315.1 Donacobius atricapilla
TAGTCATTCACATGTTAGTGTGAAAATTTTGGAGCATCTGAACTTCTTGAATTGATCATATAGCACACCTGGCATGGCGTGTCTAAGTCAGACAGTACTTTTGTTTCCCTTGACTGGATATATAAGCTAATGTAAGTTAAAAGTAATTATTAGCTACAAATGGGAAAATAACTTTTTATGGGGCTTTATGCCCTGTAATTCTTATTCAGTTAAACCTTTCTGTAACTTTTTATGTCATTGAGCTTTTTTGGCTAAACAGCACAAAATTTGTGACGATAAGACCATTCATAAGATCTGTCCATGAGAGCCCTCCTCTCCCATCCTCTCTCCTTGTCTCTCCTCTTCTCTCTTTTGGTCTCGACCTTGCAGTATTTCTAGTCCAAGTGGTTTTACCAGGAATTTCAGTCTATTATATCAGATACAGTTCAAGTAGGTTTTCCACTGTAGTGGGAAAGAATAGGTGAAACAAATGTAGCATACAGATACGTAGTTGTAAGAAGAAGAAACACACAGAAATGAAAAAGTTAGGAAAAAAGAGAAAAGCAAAAGGATAAATCTGAAGAGAAATAAAACTTGAGTTTTAAATACTGCATTAGAAGATGAGAGGAGAGGAGAGGAGAGATTATATCATTATAATTACAGATTATATCATAGAGGTATCTCATAGTGGCTTGTTGCCTGCTAGTGAGCATAACATTGCCAAACACTTTCATTCCACTTGAGAGGAGAGGAGAGGAGAGGAGAGGAGAGGAGAGGAGAGTTGCTGTAACCCAGGATGCAGATGGGTAGATGTATAGATATCTGCTCAGGATAGTGCAAGTGTTTGAGCTATGAATTCAAAGACTTGGTCCCTCGTGGTATGAGCACTTTAGGGCAGGGCAAATACTGCTTAGCTGTTTCAGAAACAACCATATGACCAGTGACTGTACCACTTGCATTGGCTGCAAGTTCCAATCGGTAAAATTGTTTCTGTAAAGATCTCCAAGTCATTCTATTTGATGACTACCTTGTGCTAAAAGACATTCCCTGCACAAATAGACCTTCTTTGTGACTAACATCTAAAGGCTGAAGCAGTAAAACATAATCTCACTTGAAAAAGTGTGTGCTTAACTTTGACTAATGACAGCCTGGTTAATGTGGAATTCTCTTCAAAAAAAGTGAATCAGTTATAAAGCCTCTCTACACCCATTTTGCCCTGGATAAGTTTTTTCTCCTCATGGGATTTGTACTGAAAGAAAATAGGTAAGGACGCTCTGCCAAATTTTATCTACAAGTTGATGTCCACCTAGTTGTGAAACTGAAGTGACTTGACATACAGAAAAGGCTTTCTGTGGCTGTTTATAATATGATCATCCCTCAAATGATGAGTGGACAATGGCAGCGGCAAATGCTTGATTTGCATAATTCTTTATAGAAGTATTTGCATTTACTCTGGAGTTTGGCTAGGTTAGGACAAAAATCTATACTCAGGATACTACCTCTGGGACCTTCCATTATGTTTAAGTTTTCATTTTAAAAATTGCTTTTAGACCTCATACTTTGATGTTAAAGATGGAAATGGAAACATTTGCTTGACACTAAACATTTCAGCAAGGCTGAAGTCAGGAAGAATCCCTCAAACCTCACGCTTGTGTTGGAACAAATCAAGTTCAGTGACACTTAAGAAGGAGGCTGCTTGCTTTACGGAAAAGACTGGATTGTCCTTATTGGTATGACACGGAAGTCCACAGGGCTCTGCTCTTCTGCTTTCTCATGACCTTGTGTAAATTAGCATTTTATGACTATTCTAGGCAGAGGGCAGTTAACTGCTTCATTAGGAGAAGGATGAGTTTCTCCTAGATTTTAAAAAAATATTGTTGGCTTTGCATCAGAATAAACATGTTGCAGATTCCAGATGCCTGCAGCCAGTTAGTATTTAAGCAATAAAATCCTTATAGACTTTTGGCATCAAGCCTTATAGTTTTTGTGGGAAAGGAAGAAGTTGTATTGCTTTCCTTTTTGCTATTTCATTTATATCACAGAAATGGAATGTCTTTCACAGCTGACTGTATGTACTTCTGTAATTTTTAGATGTAAAGCCAAAAGGCCCCTGTGATTCATAAATGTTCTGCAACCAAGCTTCGCTCTAGACTCTTCCAAAACCTACTAGTACACTGTTCAGGCCAGAAACCAATGGATAGCTCTGCTTAAATCCCTCTGCCCATTACGTTATAGAAAATATGACTGTACTGTTGAAGTAAGGAGTTACCTTTGTTGTCCTAACTGGAATATGTTTTGTAAATCTTTCTTTAAAGTCTTTGTAAAAAGACTTTTTTTTCAATCTTATTTCTTTTGGATGCTGGCCACAGTTGGCAACCATGATCTTTTTACTTTTAACAAGAGGACAGAGAGAGGAATGTTAGAAAATATAGTTGGTTTGCAAGACACAACCCATACACCTGAAAGAAAATCACTGAAGACTTGATTTAGAAGACAGTGCTTTAAATGGAGTAATAAAACATCAACCTATTTAATTCTTTCAAAGATGTAGGTGGGAGGTAACCTTGGCACATGCATGAAGCAATGGTTTTTAGTTCTTTAACCTCTCTGAAATATGTGTAACCAGTTCCAGTCATTAGAAGCTAAACCTAAATTAATTGAAGATGAAAGTCTATTTTTTTTTTAATAGGAAAGGTAATTAATAGGTTGAGAACTTTTTTTCGATACACAGTAGTAATCAGTTGCTCAGTTACACAAAGTTTCTAAAGGATGCTCCTGGAACTCTGACCAGAGTTCAGTAGTTACAGTGGTAGATCCAACTGCATGGAATCTCATAATCTTATAAAGGGTGGCAAAATTAAGTAGGCTTCTCCCACCACCTTTCAGGTTAGAGACCAAACTCTAGCTTTTGGAAGCAAGAATGCAGTAGGCAATGCAATATTAGGAATGACAGAGGGAGATGTGAAGGTGTAATCAGTAAAACTGAAGATACTGCACAGATAGACAAGAGCAGTCAGATCAACCCCTGCAGAGCACTGGCAGAGGCGCCATCACCCTACCCACAGAATGCTGTTGGGTTAGTGTGGAGCCCAGAAACTGCAACAGGGCATCCTGAGCAAGTGTAGAGGCTCCCTGCTGCGGAAGTTGCAAGACTGAGCTATACAAAGCTATGGCTGATTTGCTCCATTGCTGGTTGTTAGCCATGTTTCGAGCAGGAAACAGTTTTGGAGATTCCTAGAGACCTCTCCCCACTGAGGTTTCTGTAGCTCTTATTCTGTGATCAGAACTGCATCAGCAGAAACAGAGGGATAATGGGGATCCTGAAAACATTGTGGCATTTTAAAATGTTCAGAACTGTATTCATCACGTATAAGGCTGTTAGGCGCTTTTAGCAAAGTATTCCTTGTCCCATTGCTAACTGTTCCCTTGTTAGCACTGGGGGTAAGAGAGCTTATGGAAGTCTAGTTTGAGACACTGTGCACCTCTCAGAGAGGAAATACACATACACACTAGCTTAGCCATGAGAATTTGTGACTTCTCATATATTAAGTTTTCAGCAGAGATCATAGATGCACTGTAAGATTTACTTTGCTTAGTGCATGTATTTTAAAGCTACAGCTTAAATGGTCATCACTGTCAGATTTAAATATTCAATAAACCACTCTTAACAGTATATTTTTTCCCTAGTGTAGAATCCCAAAAGCACTGAGCAGGAAAAAGTAAGGATTCAGCTGGTTGAATCTGCCTAACATCTGGTTATTTTTCAGAAGTAAATATGTATATATTTAAGTTTAGCATACTTAATGAAATGCAATAAATAGTAGATCAAGAGACTGTGACAAATATTTCAATAATTTTTGTTAATGTGTATCCATTTTTAAGAACTTAGATGTTTTATTCTTGATTTCCTGAAAAAAATTCTTAGCTTATTTGTGATGCAATGAGAAAAGTACATGCATCTTTTTATGAATATGTGTTTTACACTCATCTATGGTTTTCCTTGAGGCTTTTTGTAACTTATGTCAAACTAAAGCTTTACTGTGGATCCTAAACAAATCTTCATCATCCTGTTCACTTTTGCACATCTGTCAAAACACATGGGCTAGATGTTGGATAAATTAGAAGGTCCCCTCTAGGAGAGTAACTCACAAGCCACAGGCATTACTACTCAATAGCCATAGGGTTTATCTCAAGAAACGATCCCAAAATATTTGTAAGATAGATACAGATAGCCATATAAGTCATTCTTCAACACAGATTCTTTTGTTCAACAGGTTTACATCTATAGTTCTGGACTCTTTCTTGATGTAGGTGAGCCTTAGGTAATTAGGATGTATAAGACTCTAACAGCAACAAAACTAGAGAATAACTCTGTTCCCAAGCTGAAGTTCATCCTTTTTATGCAGCTTGAACCATAACAGCACAGAGATGCAAAAAGTACACAGCAGCTTATGTTTCAACAGTATTTCTTATGATTCATTAGACTGCACAAGGTTTTATGCATCATTGCTATCCATGTACAAAGTTCTCTCATAATACACAATTAAAATACAACATCTGAAAAAGGGTGCAGATCTTTTCTTCCTATATGCACTGTGGAAACCACAGTTGAAGAGACAGGGGAATTATTCCAGTTCAGATGTTTCACTGACGTGGTTTAAAATAGTGTAACGAAGGTGCTAGTCGGAGTATAGAGAAATCTCTAGCCAGATACTGGCAACAAAAAAAGTTGTAGTAGCTCTTCTCTCTCCCAGCCCAGAGAAATAACAGGTAACAGCTATGATATACATGACTGCCCTTTCAACGTCAATTTGATATAATTTCCTTAATCTTTATACAGTAATGTGATAGTTCACAATAGACTGGAGGTGTTTATATATGTCTCTAAATTAATCACTTTCAGATCTCATTATCCTAACAAATCTCTTGCAAAATATTCCTGGTATTATTCTTTTGACAAGCTAGGCAATATTATTTAATTAAGTGTAAGTAAGTCTAAAAAAGGCATATTTAGAGAGAAAGGAATTATTGATCTGGAAATGGCTTACAACAAAATTTTATATCATCATTGAATAGTTTCATTATCTATAAGAAAATTTCAATTTATTCCTAAATAAAATTGTACGCATCAAAGTTCCATTGATATAAAATGCACTTTGCCTAATTGAAGATATATGTGGTACAGAAATTAGCAATTCTATGTTTTGTACTCATGTTGTCATAGTCTCACTTTAGCGCACTGTGCTCTATACAGCTGGCATTTACTGACAGAATAGAATGGAAAAAGCATGCGCTTACAACCAAGTGGAATTTGATCAGCTGGTGCCAAATTTAACTACATGCACAATTTTTTAACCTAGACTTTTCACTCACAGTGAAATGCTGATGCAAAACACAACTCAATGAGTTAGGTAAGCCTCACTTTCTTTTTCTTCCATTTTAAAGAAGCAAAACATCTCCCACAAAAACCCCACAAGCAAACAAACAAAACAAACAAACAAGCAAAAAAAAAAAAACCAACCAAAAAATCCCCAGGAAAATAAGGAAGAGGAAAAAAATAATAGCTTTTTCTCTGCTCAAGACATGATGCACCTTTCTCTCCTATATGAAAGGCAGTTCTGAATCATAGCATTATTCTGGGAGATAAAGCCAAAGACGTTCTACAGGACGTGCTTATGAGGGCTGGAGTCTGAGATAAGAGGATAAAGCAGTGATACCATCCCAAGTTTTGTCCACAAACTAAATTCTGGCTGTTTGAGATGTCACCAGTTACTGTAGTTAGAAATACGATTATATGCTCTTTTCTAGGCTCCTGAAGTTTGCTCCTGTTCAGCAGATATGGTTCAGGATATGGGACACATACGGAGATGGGCTGAGAGCCTTGTGAATTTTTCGAAGGAGACCATTTAGAATCTCACTGTAAAGAAAAATGGTAAACAATGATTCAGTAATGACTGTTTTATAGACCTGAATGTCACTTATAAAATGCTGATCTGGGGGACATTTGTGTCAGCATGTATATACCAGTGAACTCTGCAAAGTAATTCCTGAGGCTTTTCCTTCCTATAGCTTTTCCCGAGGGATTAGGAGATGAAAGGAGTGCTGACTTTCTTCTAAACATCATCCACAAGTGGCCCAGGCTGAGCACTACACATGAGTCCTTCATAACACAAACTGTTCTCTTCCCTCTATGTACAATCTGTAGAGATGATTTTATGATAGGTATTTTAACAAGATTCTTGTTTAGTATCTACTAAACACAAAGGAGACAGTAGCTCAAGATTTAAAGATTTTCTTTCAAGATTTTAGGCTCAGATGCCTCTGCATTCAGTCAATTTCTTCACTTCCATCAGGGCTGAAGACAGACTATTTTACCAAATGTAAACAGAAAATTTGCAGAGAAACATGGCACCCTTAAATATATTATCAAGTCGCAGACCTAATATAGGTGGAATAATTTTGAGCTATGAAGTTAAAAAAGAGTTCCTAAAGGACTGGTAAGACAAAACCACTTATTTAAAGGAAAAAAAATATGGTAAAATGAAAGGAAAGGCATTAGAGCTTTATAATGACACTAAGAAGAAGCTTTTGAGAAGACTTGAGATTTATTGATTCACCCCAGTAGATACAGAGAATAAAAAGAAGAACCTTTGAAGCGGAAGGGAGTTTCTTTAACCAGAGATCTTGTTGAATGTTTTTACAATGAAGTAAAATATGTTAAAAGGAGAAAATATGCTGATGGCATATTGTGCTGTCAACGTGATGAAGGATTAAATTGGCATACAGGGAGAACTCAAATACCTTGAGACTGAAAGCAATGGAAATAGAAAGAAATAATATTACAGAAACTGACCTAATGTTTCAAGAGTAATAATATGAAGAATTTCTATAATCTTTTAATTCTCCAACAGGAAAAACAGAGGAAAATAAATATATGAGTGCAACCGTTGTCAATGAGCATATAAAATGTCAATGACCTAATATATCTACAAACCAGAGAGAAATTTTCTGCCAAAGATGTTTGAAACAGTCCCTATCTAGCAGAACTGGGTAGCTAAATTTATATTTAAATATAAGTTCATATATATATATATACACATATATAAATTTATGTATATTTATATATATATTATATATATATGTATTAAGATAAATCTCAGTCAGTCTACACAAAATATTTTTATGTCAGGAGACAACTTGATAATGTGATAATGCTTATTTGTTTCAGTTTTGGAGTATGTATTAGTACACACTGTACGGACCAGTTAATAATATCACAGTTTTAATTTTAATGCTTTCTAAAGTATATTAAAATTAAAATAGTTATGGGATCCTACTCTAAACCTTCCTCACAGGATATCTTTTATATGCCATGATCTTATTTGGTGGAAATAAAATTTTATGTATTTATATGGAGTAATGATTCCAGTAATGATACTGGAAGCTAATAGGTCAAATGAATTGGTATCACATTTTTAAGAAGAATTTGGGCAAGGGATCATTGCATCTTTTACTAAGGTTGTGAGGGATTTCAGTTCAGGACCAGAAATAAACATCTCGGATTATCATAAAGAATACTACACTCCAGAAACAAGGTCCACCCACACCATTATCCCACAGTTATAACAGATTTTTGCTAAAATTAAAGGTATTGATCTGTGCTAGTGATAATGATACATTGCAGAGAAGATTTTTGCTTTTAAAGAAAAAACAGAATCAGCATATCAACATCAAGAGCACCTTAGGCTTAACAGGTAGTCCTATGGTACATGCCATGTCTCTTACACTCTGCTGTATGTGGCTCAGGAAGGTCTTTGATTTATCCTAAAATAGGCTGTTTGAGGAGAAGTTACCAAACATAGCATCGGAACATCAACACCAGCAACTAAACAAGAAAGCAAGAAAATGAGAGGAGGAGAGCTTCTTGCCCTCCAAGTGCAAATTTATTCAAATCTGTATCAACAATTATAACAGTAACTACATACTAAAATGAAATGGCAACAGCAATTTATAGTAGGAGTTAGAAAATGTAATTTCTACTGTTGGCTTCCAACATTGCTGTGGTGCCAGCCCTTCAAGTACAGGACACCTTTTAACTGAAGAAGTAAAAGCTCTCAGGATTCCAGGAGATTCAAATTTAAATATACAGGGCAAATAGTTCCCTGATGTCATTCACCATCAATTTTCCCCAACTTTATTTGAGAGCAATGCCTGGTGTGCCAACCTATTTTGTGTCTTGCCATTTTTCCTTGAATTCATACAACTTTTACATTTTTTTCTTTTCTGATCTCTCCTGTGCCTCTAAATTTTTAAGATGTCACAAAAAGCTCAGATGACCATTGCAATGATTTGTTGCTGATGTATGACACCTACATTTTTTTGTGTAAATACTTTCAAAAATGGAAGAACTGTGCTGTCTGAAGGGACTAAAATCACTCTTATTTTACTCTGAATTCTATTGTTTTGGTGTCTTTTTCTGATGTTTGTGACACTGATTTCTAAATTACTTCCATGACCAGCCTAAATTCTAGAAAGCAGTATGATGAATTTTTGAAGCATAACTTCTGATAATAAAAACACCTTCACCCTCCAGTGTGAGCTCTCAGGTTTACATAACTTTTTGCACTGATTGGTATAGTTTCATTTATATCTTGCAATTCCTCTCGCCCACACTGAACTTGGCTGCTGCCCACCAGTGGTTCATTCTAGGGAATACATGAAAAAGACAGAGCAAAACACTATGACCATTTTTATTACATTAATAGAAATAATATATGACAAGGCTCAGATATAGTTAGTTACTTCTTTGTGTCAGAGAAAAAGAAGAAGGTGAATATTACACAATTACATACATCAGGGAGTTCTTAATATAATTTTCTATGCTGGTTGTTAATTTTGTTTCAGTAGAGATAACTTAATTTACCACTACTAAGTATTTGCTCCTGAATACAAAATGCTTACTTGCTACTTTTTCTTTTCCATACTTTCCACCTAACAATGATATATGCATTTCAGTGGATTTGTGAGCTACTTCCTTGCTTGCCTACACTACTTGTTGCTTAAATGTTGGAAACCATTTTACCTTCATATTTAGGCAAATGTTTTAATACTGAGTAGACTAATAAACTTCCTAAACCTTACTAAACAGCTGATTTAGTAGCTTTGTATATAATTGTGATAGTCAATCACCAACCAAATAATCTAAAAACTAAAACATTAAGTAATAAAAAGGCACATAAACATTTTACTACACAAATGTATTGTCATATTGAAAGAAAATCAATTTTTATGTACAAAGAGAAAGAAATAAAATCTTCTATTCTTGTATCTTTTCATTGTCTTGAGAGAAGTACAGAAAAAACAAATACCTACTGCTTTAGGATGGCCTGGCTCTTTACTGTATTGCAATACAATTCATTATTTACATTGTTCCTTCTATAGAAGTAGTTTGGGGGCAGGCAGAAGGTATTTTATTTACATGAAATCGGAAGTATTTTGCAGTTTACTGTGACTTTCAAGTGAGTGACTCTTTTCAACTGCTGTTTTCTTATTGAGAACTTTCTAGCATATGATGGACATGTCTGGTTTGTTCCTTCTGTAATACATGGTGTGTAACATTTTCTTTTGACTGGATTTATATTTGTTTCCATTTGCTTTGAAAAGATACCTGTGCCTTGGTACTTGTCAGTCTCAATACAATTAAAAGGAAATGCATCAGGGATGAGTGATGGTGGCATTTTTGGTGATCTATACTTCTTATGGATGTCATTTGATGGACTAAAAAAACAAGGTTATGTACTGGTAGATAACGTTATTTTAAAAACTACCAGTAGAGTTACGATGAAAATCTGCATGCAAAAAGTTACAGACTGAATTGACAAAAAGTAAATTATGTATATTCAAGCAAATGAAACTGTTTGAAATGACCTTGAAATGTACCTTATAACCCAAACCATTCAATGGATTCCATGATTCTCAAAGTGATTTTTCCTTTACTGACAGCATTATCTGTATTTCATTTATTTCATTCATGAACTGAATTTTTTCAAACACTAACTAGGCCATCATAGGTGTTGAAGGGGAAGGCAAAGTTTGCATCATGAGAATATTATCTCCTCTGGGATCTGTGTTGTCTGAACATTTCTTGCTGCTGTAAGCAGATACAAAAAAGATATGGAGAAAAAATATGGGATTGATAAATGAGGGACTGAGACATGGAAGAGTGTTTTCCTGTAACTCTATCAGGCATATTCTGCCAGGAGGGATGTAAATCCTTCTAATTCAGTCAGCTTTCCTCCAGCACCTCTGTGAGGAAAGCCCCTGCTCTCTCCTGCTAGTGAAGCTGACCACTCCAGATGATAAAAGTGGATGTCCTGCTCTTATGCACTGACAAGCAGCAATCCTCTAACAAAACATTAAAGTTGCTTCTACTCAGCGAGATGACATGTCTGCGGAGTCTCAAATATACCGTCTCTGCATCACATGAGGGACCTTGCAGATATTTAGTCCTAAATCCTCTGTAAATTCAGTCAGGAATGGAAGGTTGGAGGATAAACAGTGAGTACATTTTATTTCTTCCAATACGTGTGAAAAAGAAACCTTTTGTTTTCTGAATTAAGTATTGACTGTTAAGGACACAAATATCTATGCTTGTCCAGGACTATGTTTCATGAGCTAGAGAGGGCAAAAGTTGGATTAACAGTCTAAATTCATTTACAGATGTCAATGGAGGTGAAATTTGAAAATATTAGTACATTATTAATTGACTGGTAAAGGTGAAAGAGATTTGTGTCATCTGAGAGGACACCTTAAATGTGTGCAGTATCTGTGAAGCATGCTGACTCAGGATGACTCTTCACAGAATCTGATGCTGGGTTCTCCAAGAGTTGGTTAACTCTCAGCATTGAGTATGAATTAGCATAGATCTGGCAGAATAATAGGAGGCTTTTGGGTTTTGTACAGCTTTAGATTAGGGTTCCTGAAATTTTCAGTGTATCAAAATTAATATTTTATTACTCATGTGGGTGTTTTTCCCCCACAGTTGTAGTACTGTTTTCCATAAAAAACATTTTTAACTTGAGGTAATTAAATTGTGGTTCACTGTCTGCTCCTGACATGGCACAGTGTCCAGTAAATGTTAGTTTTGTTCATTTGATTTACAGAGTTTGCAGACAATTTCTAACAGTGCCCTTTCCTGGATAATTTCAACATATAGTATATACATTTCCCTCCCAGAGAAAAGAATATATACATATTTATATGGATGTTACCAGATGACTTTTTCATTTCATGTGTCATAATACATTTATTTCTATTATCTATTTAATTTTAAATGTCCACATTATTAGCAGTATCGGTATCATTTCACTTACAATTTTCTTTATGGCATTTGAATACTTCTTATGATTTGGATGGTCCTTTGCCACTTCTACACATTTGTTTTCTTTTCATATTTTTTTCCTTGCCATTTCCATTTTCATGTTTCATCATTCTTCTATAATATCAATTCTTTTGGCGGAACTTGCAGTGTCTTATGTGTTCACTTCAATATAGATATCCTCTTTCTGACATAATTCAAATAATTAATCTGTCAGGATTTTTATTTTACCTCTCTATACAGTTCACATATACCCCTATGAAGACTAGATTTTTCTCTCCAAACCATTTGCAGCTCTTGAATTCATTTGTGCACTGATGTCCAATTTATTTTTAATAAGTTTAATTTCTGTTTAATATAGTATTCCAGTCAATGGATGTGGTTTCTCTTGAATAGTTCCCATAAATAAGTTCTCTTCATTAATGTTGTTTCTTATATTTTTTCAGTAGGTGAAATATTCTTTCCCAAAATCCTCTTAATTCTGGACAATCTGATTTCTATGGGGGATGTTAGTGGTGTCATGTCCTTTCTGAAGAATACATAAGTTTTATTTCTCAATAAATACATTTTCTAAGTGTTGTAATGCTTTTGAAAAAAATATTTATTGTGTCCATTAATGGTGGCCATTTGCAAAACTTGTGTTTATGTGCTGTGGGTATTTTAGTGGTCTTGCTGTCATTCTGATGCTATTGGAAAATTCATTGTACTTTTTCTCTGTATGCATCTTGGAGGCTGACCCCATGTTTTCTTTACCTTCACCATCCTTTCATCAAAATCTACCACCTGGTCTTTATACTTAGCTTCTTTATTCTGCTCTTCCAGTTCCTCCAGCTTTAAATTGAATTCCCCCTCTGGTCAGCTTCTCATTTTTGGCCCTCTGAAGTCTTCTAAGGTCTGGTTTCAAACTAGGGATTTAATGGAAATAATCTATTTGCAGTTGCATACTTAATTCAGTAGCCATGCATAGTTTTCAGAAGTTTATTTTCTTGTTACTGTTTCTTGTAAAACAGCTATTGGTGAGATTTAATGTGGCATTGTCTGGTAAATTTTCTGGTTTCATGTTACCTGAAACAAAAACTCAGCAGGATCAGATCGTTTTACAAATGATCACACATATTGTTTGTTTCTTTATTATTTCACTTGTTCCCTCGAAGAGATTACATTCTTGAATCCCTTATTTACACATGTTTCTGGAGACCTGGGCTTTTTCAACAGTCTTTAGATTCTCTATTTACTTCCCCCTTTTTCCCTGATTTCTCAGTTTCAAGACACTTTCTCTGTAATGCCTCCCAGTTCTAGTACCACATAGTGTTTATGCTCTTGCTGTTCAAGTCTTTGATATTTTTATACAATGAAACTGACTGTCTAATGGACAACAGGAAAATTGCAAACATTTATGGTAAGAAAAGGCAAGATCTGTGTGGCTTATTTCACTCATTTCACAGAGGTTATGGGACCAGCCACAGTATTTCCCTGTGACGCGCAGTGCTGTCAGGTTCAATAGCTACCTATTTTCTGTAGGAACATACCATGCATTGTTTTGCAGGAATGTCCAGCCTTGACAATAGTTTCCAGGCTGTGTTGGTTCAAGAGGCTATCCATGGGTAGCACTGAATCTGTTCCGCAAGACCACACTGTTGAACCCCTGCTCAACCTCCACATTGTGCTTCCAAACTCCTTTGAAATGCCAGTGTGCCTCCAAATTATGGAGTTATGGAGAGCAGACCTTTCCCCAGCATTCAAACACAGACATTTCAGGCTCACCTGCCTCACACTGCTTTCTTCCTTTCTTCCTGATCTTATTTCTAGTGAATTTTTTCCCATACTTCACTTGGTTTGCAGTGATGTTCCAATCATATCCCACCTGTTCTCCTACTCCATGTGGGTGGGAGAGGGGTGACAGACAGCTGCCCTAGCAATTAATATGCCCTATGTGAGGATATGCGGGAAAAGGGTCTTGTCTCTGGCAGGTGCATGAAAATTGTGTTATTTTTCATCCTGATCCAGGGTGAGGACACCCCAAGTGAGTGGATTTCACAGGATATGGAAATTCTGTCTGAGTTCTATCTGCCTCATTACTGCTCTAGTTCAGCAGTGCTAAACCAGTGCCTCTGGATCTGGTGCCCCCGTGAAAGGACTAGTGGGAATATTGGAGTTATGACCTGCACACCTAGGTAAGTGAGTGTTTCTAATTACCTCCTGCCATTTCAGTGAGCAAAACATTTCTTCGCCATTCCTCCTTTCCTGTCCATTCCTTCTCTTTGTCCTTTCTCCTCATCCTCTTCTCTCTTTAGTATTCTCTTGCTGCCTGTGTGGGCCTAACTTCCACGCTGTGCTCACTCTACATATCTGTGTGCTGACTTTGTCCACTAGAATGTTTTGTTGAATTTGTTTTCTGGAATTTAACACATTAAATTTGTTAATAAATAAATTCACTTGCACAAGCTATGATGCAGAGGCTTGTATTGGGAAGCAAGGGGTGAGAAGGAGGAGTATGAATTACCACCTTTAGCAACAGTGCATTGTTAAATCAACTTCAACAGGAACCTTGGAAATACTGCGTTTGAAGAAGCCTATGTAGGACAACTATCACAAAACTCTGTCATGACTGCAGTGTGGGATGATGAACAAATGGATAGTTTGCAAGGTCACCCTACTCATGGCATCGATAGTATTGCAGCTGAGGGCACAGAGAAAGAATGGCATACTGTTATTGACCACAGTCTATGTCCTGCTGCCAGGGGACCTGCTCCCTTAAATCCAGAGGAAAAAACACATGAGAGTCAAGGAGCTTGCGGCTGTTCCAAGGTGAATGATGCTGATTTAGTTCCTCTTTGCCAACAGTCAGTGCCAGAGCTGTTTGTTGTAGTGACCAAGGCATTGGGAGATAGCTGTGAAGGTGAAGTGTACATCTGGTCTCAGGCGTGCATGAACCTCTGATTAGGCCAGTTTGTCACTATATCCTTCATCAACAGGCTGTTTCTTCCTCTTTACTCTGCTACTGCATAAATGCCTAGAAATGAACACCCTGCAGTTCAGTGCATAATGTTAAATCCACTTGTGAGAAACAGTGGAGCTTTTCTTTTTGGGCTTCTGCAGTGGGCTGGCAATTGAAAAAATATACTTGATATCAGTGTCAGGTGTTTTGATTTTTTTGTGGATTTTCTCAGCTTTTTGGCCATGGAAGTTCCTTGATTTAGACTCCTTCCTGATATATGTCAAAATAATTAGGTCTTCTTCAGAAAGTGTGTTTAGAGCAGGTATTGCTTTTAGACATATTAGGAAGTAACAATGGTAGAACAAGGTCAAGGGCAGCCTTCCAGCCATTTGCCAAATTTATGTAAGGCAATTCAGTGAACAAATTCTCAGAACCTAGAAGATAGTCCAGCCTCTCTCTTAGTACTAGATAAATTTTAATTATTTAACTTCAAAGTACCAGCAAACAGATACCCATAAATAATGTCTAAACTTGGTAATGGTGAAAAATAATGCGGTTCTATGAACAACAGAGAGGGGGTTATCAGCTCTGTAAAACCTGAACACATGATTGCAGTGCTCCACAAGATTCCATCTGATATCCCAACACATGGCATTCAATAACTGATAAAGACTATTGTGGTTTAACCCCAGCCAGACACCAAACCCCATGCAGCTGTCAGCTCACTCCCCAGCCAACAGGATCAAGGAGAGAATTGGAAGGGCAAATGCTAGAAAACTCATGGGTTGAGATAAAGGCAATTCAATAGAGAAAGAAAAAACCATGCACACAACGAAAGCAAAACAAGGAATAGATTTACTTCTTCCCATGGGTAGGCAGATATTCAGCCATCTCCAGGAGATCAGGTCCCCATCACCTGACTGGGGAAGACAAATGCCATCATTCAAATGTCCCCACCTTCCTCCCTTTCTCCTTCACTTTGTATCCTCAGCAGGATGCCATATGGTTTGCAATATCACTTCGGTCAGCTGCGTTCATCTCAGTTCTGGCTGTGCCTCCTACCAGACTTCCATGAACCCCCAATTTCCTTGCCTTTGTGGCCATATGAAAAGCAGAAAACACCCTATGTAAGTTTGGCTCAACAGTAACAAAAACAGCTCTAGATTACCAAGCCTGTGTTCACCACAAATCCAAAACTTAGCCCCATACTAGACCCTGGGAAGAAAAAGTAACTCTGCCCCAGCATCAATATAAATGAAGCAACATCAAGTCAACGTTTAGCACATGGTGACTTGCAAACAACTTGGGAGAAACTTAAAGATCAAGGTTTGTCAGTGTTGACCTTTACCTGTTTAACAATTGTTGTTTGTATTTGGTCCTCTAAAGATAGTTGGAGTGTTGGTTGGGGCTGGTTGACCCTCATCTCTACTGCTTGCTCATTTTAAGTCAGCATTTTGAAACAATTTTTAAAGCCTTGAGCAAGAGCAATATTAAGAAAAAAACCAACAAACCAGTATTAAAAGCAACTGCTATCACTTATAATGAGGCAAAAGGAAAAAAAATTGTTTAGGTTCCAAGTTTTTCAAAATCCAGTTTAAATTTGATTTCTTTAAGCCTCTACTTCATTATAGTCAGAATTATAGTCAGTCTATGAAAATTACTACATTGTCCCTTTTTACTACTAACACTATATTACTATATCTTTGCAAAATCATGTTTCTTAGAGTCTCAAAATAAAAATTAAGAGCAAGAACTGAACAGGGGCTGTCAAACTTATTTTAAAAAGTATGTCTAACCCTGTATTTCCTTAGAGTCCAAAAATGTCACTACCTTGCTTTTGTTGTCTTTCACACTCAATTGCATGTATATATGTCCTTACCATAAAAAATACTTTGCACTCTGTTTCAAATAGTTCCATGATAAGTAGGCAAATTTCAAAATTTTTATTATGCTTACTGATTTAAGGGATAGGTATGGCATTTACATCTTTGAGTAACTGTCTGTTTCAAACTTTAAGATCTGTCAATTTTCACTCACACAACTGATGCAGTGCATGGCTTTGCTTCTACTGGAGAAATTACAGTGTTCTAAATGAATTATTCTAAAAGACTTGAGTTTATAAAAAGCTTTCCTTAGAACTTATTATTTTCTTTATTTTTACATGCTATTTTGGATTTTTTTTAAATTACACTTAATCACATTGATATGTCAAAATGATATTTGCTATATTTTAGTGCAGCCAATGGCTCTATGACAGGGTATACTGTGCTCCCCCTCCAGCATTGCCTAGTTAAATCAATGTAAAGGATCATTTCCTTCAGTTACAACTAACAGTGGCATCAAATATCGGACCTTGTATTCTGTACATGATTTTAAAAATCTTTATCTCTTTTTGATTACAACTCTTCTGTATGAGTTTCCCATAACTTAAATTTTCAACTTTTTTTTTTTTTTTTT
>WBMY01013733.1:404864-423444 GCA_013397315.1 Donacobius atricapilla
TTTTTTTGCATTGAACAGTGCATTATTCAGTAATTGCATGGAATTTGCATAACTTTCTGTTCCCTTAGCTGCATTATTTACTTTTGTATTAGCCACATATGAAACATTAGTGTTTCATTTATCTCCTACTGCAAATAGTCTTGTGGAGAGACATAAATCATAAGACATTTGGTTATGGATAGACAAAATTTTAGTAACCCAAGAGTAATGGGTTAATCTGACAGGGCAACTTTGTTATGATACCCCCAAGTGTCTGGATTCTCCTAAGTGGATTAACCGCTAAAAATGCAGTTTGGCAGAAACTGAAATGTTCATGATTTACAGTCAAAACACTGAGTAGTTATGGTTAAGAAAATAAGAAAGAAGGCAAAAATATCTGAGAATCTTTTTTTTTACTCTGTTTAATGGAATGTGAGGGGTATACTGTCCTTTCTGAGCATACTCTATGCAACAAGGAAGTCTTATGCGTGAATATATTACTGTGTAACTGTTTATAGTCACATAGCTGGTGCTCAGTAAAATTAGAAAAGAACAACCACGAGCTGCAAATCCTCTCTTATCTCCATTCCTATCACTTAGGCTAGTTTTGAAAATTTGATGCCAATTGATAAACAACCCAGATCTCTCTGGCCAGGTTTTGCTGTCTTTGATATACTGATTGTAATCTTTCTTGGTCACATCATCCTCTGCCTGATTCACAGGCTGAAAAGCTCTCTTGTGTTACACAGTTCTCTCAAATCTCTGGATTTGAAACACTTAATGTGATTACTATTGTTGCTATTAGACAGCATTGTTTGTGAGCAAAATATTTGTCAGCCACTCCCTTATTTCTGAATTTCTCATCCCTGTTGGAAAAGCAATTCCTAAGAGTTTCAAGGGAGTGTTAATAAAATTCAGATCATGGATAGTACCATCCTCATATTCAAATATATTTCTACCTTTCTTTTTGTGTTCCAAAGTAAAAATAATAGCTACACAACATATTTTTTAAAGAGTGTACGCTACTTCTAAGTCATTCAAACTATCCTTTCTAACGAATTGCCTCCAGTTATTGAGAGAAAATTGATTCTTTCAGAGTGGAAAGAGCCTTTCCCCCCCATATAGCAGTTTTTTTAGTGGTGTATGCTTTTGCATTCAAGTTTAGTAAGTTGTTCCTCTAAAAACAAAGGCAGTGAAACCCCCTTTCACAGATTGATGTTACCTACCATGGTTCCTTGAGATGTCTCTCATACCTTCCCACCAAACCCTGCACTTAAACCCCTGGTGTTTTCTCCCTGATGAAAGCCACAAGCTGCAAATGGGCAGCATACGCCTTGCTGGTGCCAAACTGTAGGTGCAGTGTTTGCCAGCCTGCATCTGCACCCAGGCTGACAGGTGGCCAAAGGACAAATAAGACTGAGCTCAGGATTCAGCCTTTTCTTCAACAAGACCTTCCCTTGAATCTTTCACCCATGCTTAGTGCAGGTTTTCATGAAACTTGTCCAAATACAGAATCTCTGATATGTTTATCTTTCTCAGTGGGTAAAGCAAATAATGCGGGAAGTCAGGCAGCTTATAATAAACATAAGTTTTATCTTCTTAAGAAATCAACATTAAAAAGAAAAATATTTCTAGTCTTCACACCCTTTTATTCTATACATGAGCTATTTTTGGATTCTCAATTTTCAGAGGCCTGGTGTTTTTCTGTATAAAAAATGCTGAAGCAACATTCAGGCAACTGCGTCTTCTTCACAACAGCACAGCATTTTAAGGCCCCTGGCTACACCAAAGGCCATGACTGACCAAAGGATTTAACCTAACTTTTCTTCACCTTGGTCTGAATAAGTTGTACTGAAGTCAACTGAAGCCATAGATCTACACCTTGTCTTTTTCCCTAGTTTAGGAACAGAGAACAGATCCCTGCCAGTATCTGCTTGTGTGTACTTGATTTTATTTCCTTCCTAGCATGAAAGATTTCTGAAAATGTTGTCTGCGCAATAGCTCTCTGCTTTGAACACAGTATATAGAGCATGATGAGTGAGATGGATCAACATGTGGAGAGATTTGGACTCCTCTTTGGTATCTGTTTCCATCTGTCAGAACTGGAAAATAGAAAGTAATGTGAATCAGTTCACATTTAACTATAATCTCCACAGTAAGGACTGCCAGAGATGACTTTGACACAGTCTGCCTGGGCAGGTATCCAAGACTTCTCGTTGTATGTATCTTGACTTAAGGAAGCCTCCAGGCACAAGAACCCCAAATATTTTTGCTTAGAAATGAGTTCCAAAACATTTACCATTGATGTGATCCTCAATTTTGTAAATGCATTCATTTTTTTTTCCTTTTTGAACAGGGTTTTTTAATGCTCAAGCTGTCTGATGATATCAAGGAAATTTTACTGGATGTGCATCGAAAAATGCTTAGAAATCCTGCTCTCTCTTCCCCTCCTTCTCTAACTCTTGCACAAGACATAATGAAAAGACCAGTTTTAAAGCAAAAGATAGATGAAAAGATAACTTAAAGTGACCCTCAACTTAAACAAAAGCAAGATCCCTTTTCCTCACACTTGTACTCCTAACACTTCCCTCTGTTGCTTCTTGAAGGAGAAAAAAAAATAAAACACAGCAAGATAAAAAATAGAAGTCAATTAACTACAAAAGACTCCTCTTGTATTCCAGTTCTGCCTCACCTCTCCATTCTACTGCTAGTGAATGACTAATCAGGAGATGTTGCAGGTTTCTAGAAGGATGAGGCCGAATAGGACTGAAAAATTTGTTTCATTTCCTGAGTGATTTGGCAGGATTCATTTGTTTTTTAACATAGATGTTGCAGATTAGTACATTGCTTCTATAGTGCAAATATTTCCTTAGAGCAAGACACTGTCACTTTGCTATTAACAGAACGGGCAGAAAGACATACAAATATGTTGAAATATATTTATGGTGGCTGAGGGAGGACTCTACTCTCTATTTAAATAGAGGACCCTATTTAAATATATATACCTATATAACCAGTGAGTGCTGAAACTGAAGGATACCTGGTGAAATCCATGTGTTCCAGAGGTAATGACAATGTACTTGTACATAAACACTATTATTTTCTTGTTAGATACCTATTCTTGGCAAGAATGAAGTAAAAACATAAATTAAAACAAAACCACATAAACCTCTGTGTCTTTCAAGTTTTAATTGTAATTTTTGGTTTGGGAATAATACATTGAATATTGTTGATGTCATTGTTAATGCTATCAAAAAGGCTGTAACTAGTGTTTCAGCTTGTTAGAAGTTCTACTTACCACAGAAAATCTGGAAGAACAGAGTTACAACTTCTGTTTTAAAATAAGTTTAAGACACCTCATTTTTCTAGTTTAAGATGCTCAAAATTTTAATCTATATTGCAAAATATTTGCTTCTCTACAGTTTAGGTAAAGAGAAACCAAATATTAACTTTGCAAATTGTCATCTAGATCTTTGGAGGTCCTAAATTAATATCGATAATTGCCCTTGCTAAAGCTTCACCGATTTACATCATTTGAGGAAGAATCCTCTGATGTACAGTGCCACATGCTACAGAAGTGACAACAAACCACAGGGACAGAATTCTAGCCCTATGACATTGCTGGGCTTTTTTCATGCCATTAATGCAGAGCTCTTTTAAAGCTGGATAACTTAGGTTGAAAATGTCCTCAGGCAATGTAAGGTTACTGTAGCAAAACCTGTGTCATCCCATCTGATTGCTAGAGTATGACTAAGGAAAAGAGGAAAACTGAGCAAATTTCAAAGTCCTGTCTTCATGAGAAGAGACCTTTGATAAAGGTCAAACAATGCAACTGCACTTGCCTTAACTCTTACTCCAAATTAGTTCTGAGTCTGACTCAGCTACAGATGCACGCTTTCATTTATACCTTCCCAGTAATCACATTACTTACCTAAACCCAGCTCAAGGTAACAGCTCATGAATAGGAGAATTTGCTTTAAGATGTTAATGTATACAATGGGAGAGCTCTCTATCAAAAAGAAATTATTTCGTTTTTAAATAGTGACTTTAAAATTTGTAAACATTCATTTCCTTTTTAGTTTTTAGTAAATACATCAGTAAAGGTCACCCACAGTTTTAAAACATTAATTCAAATTTTAATTTAATTTCATGGCATAGAGAAATGCTTGAGGTTTTCCAGCTTTCAAAGGCAAACATCTTTTCATTTTCCATCTACTGTCCCTTATTCTTTCTTATTGTCATTTTCCCAACACTTCTGAAAATAAAACTCCACCTTAAATTAATGGTTACGCTTCTTATCCATATGAAGTTGTATTTCCCCTGCTTCCAAGGTTAACACAGACAACATTAATTTAAGGATAATATTACAAAATCTTAACTCTACCTGCAGTTAGAATTTAGCCTGCTAAATTCTCACTGTTTTACCGATACTTCCTCTGAACATTGTTTTCCTGCATAGAAAAAACAAAAACAAAAACCAACAAATCAAAAAAAACCACCCAAGAAACAAACCAAACCAAACCAAACCAAACCAAAACCAAAACAAAAACGAAAACAAAGAAAAATCCACCCCAAAAAAGTGCTCAAGTTTGGAAAAGTATTTTTCCAGTTTCCTACAGACCACAAAAAATAGTAATTTTCCTACTAAAGCAAGTGCACCAGTACACCATTGAAGCATATTTTTAAACAGCTGAATTAAATAAAATTGAGGTTTAGTGAGAATTAAATTTCTTTTACAGTAGTCAGAGCATAGCTTTAGCTAAAATGTTTATTAAACCAATGAAAACGTTAGAATTACTTTTCTTTCCCCCTTAGGAATAATGCAAATTCAATACATGAGATTGCTGCATGATTAGCAATCATATATCATGTATTCAAAGAGAAAGATTTTCACACAAGTTTCCCTGAATACCCTGATGAAAGTGGGCTGTAGAGACAGAACATGCTCAGGAATAGTTAATGAAGTATGGTTCAAATACTGGTGTCATTTAAAATTAGGAAGACAGAAGTAATCTAATGTAACTTCCTCATAAACTCACTTCAGATATGCTCCAACAGAAACAGATGTCTCTTCTTTGTAGGAGAGTAAGAAGGTTAGGGCTTACTCTTGCCATGATTTAAACTGAAAATATTGTGCTTTGTCAGTGGAAAAAGATGCTGGATTCACCCAAGGTATCTAAAATGAAGTCTCATGTAATAAAAATAAAAATAAAATAATTTTTACCAGATCTATTTCAACAAAAAGGGGAGTGTGTATGAGAGTATATGCAAATAAAATACTGAACATACTGATTTTTTTTAAAACATAGAATGCCTATTTATACTTCATTATTTTGCACATCCCAAAGCCACTAAAACAAATGTGACCCTCAGCTGAAAGCAACAAAATTGCATGTCCATCCATAAAACACTGTTTTGCTTGGGGCAATACATCTTGAGCAAGTGTATAGCAAATCTCAATGCATTTTAATATTAAAAATTTAAGCTTAGAGAATGGTCTTATCCGGTTCCCAGGCCCCTTTTGTAGCCCTTTGGGGAACATCTTTGCTAATGTATTGAAAATAAGTAATCAGGAGGGAAGTATGTATATATAAAATAATATACATTACTAAATGGATAAAATATCTCCAAATACAGCTACGTCATATTTGATACATGTGCCTGACTGCAAAGCAGCCTGTCACTGAAATGAAATCATGTATATTTAATCCTCTCAGAGTTGGCCAAATCCTGCCTGACCAGTGCGTCTTTCACTAAACTGCAAAATTCATAAGGAGGGGTGACTCCCGGGTCAATGTTTCCTCCTCCTGGCTCTTCTCCAGACCTGGGATGCCTTTCTCAAGGTAGTGAGTCTTCTTCCTATACATCTTAATTTTTGTTAAAATCAGTTACAAGTGGTGCTATGTAGGTTAGCCAGGAACTGAACATTCTGTGTCTGAAGGTATGATGTTTGTTTGTTGTTCTTTTTCCCCAACACACAGGTTGTGGATTGAAGATATGCAGTAGACACAACCTGTTGCAGCAGCAGGAGTGTATAATAGCAGTAGTTGTATCCAGAACTGTAATCCCAAATTTCTAGAGGTCCCTAAGAACACTATTATGCACAAGAAGTTTCCAAGTCTCAGCTCCTCAGAGCTATCAATCTTTCTTTGACCTCTCTCTGATCATGCTCCAAGCAGATGAGAGTTTGGTTTTGTTCCCAAGCCTTGTCAAAGCTGTATAAATGTTAATGTCATGCTGACCTAACCACACCTCCATGCCTTCTGGCCAGTTAAGAGACCATTTCATTTGCCAGGAAAGAAACCATATACACACAGCTTTGTGCAGCATCTGGAATTTTGTGTTATGTATATTGCCGAATGACCAGAGCTCTTCTCTCTTTTCAGATTTGCCCTCTATTCTAGGTGGCAGCTTGAGCTGTTAGATATTGCCTTTGCAAGGAACTGTTCAGTTTCTCTACATACTCAGCTTCATTGTTTGGCCCAGATAATATTGTATGAATAAATTCCTATTAAAACCATTTATGAACGTATAACTTCTTAAGATTCTTCCCTTAAGTAGCTCACACTTTTTATTTTTTTCTTTTTAATAAAATAACTCCTCTGTTTGATTAACCAATACAAGAAGCCCCACAGTTCTGCAACTTTCACATCCTATCTTGAAACCCATAAATTCTTCCATGGCACTCCATTTTACCATCATTATTTTTCTAGATTCCCTCCTCCTTCCCACCACCATGCCCAAACATTTTATGCCACACTTGTTCCTTGCCTGATTTGGCCAGGACCCTGGATGGATGTCACCTCCTTCTCTATTTTGTTCTTTTAATTCAATTATAATGAACAAGTACTGCTGTCATCATGTTGACTTTCAGTACACAGGGTGTTTGAGTCTCGGCCTGCCCACACCACATAGCTCTTCTTCCTAATATTGACCTGTACTATGTGTATGTTAGGAGTTGATGTACCGCTTGTCACTTTTTGTCTAAAGGGAAAATAGAAGGATGAGTTCTTTTCTCCTCCTCCCTTATTTTTTTTAAATGAAAAAGGAGAAACCAACAGTTAAATACGGCATTGCACATATTTTGGACCAAACCCTGTTCACTTTATTCTCATTTGTATCTTCATTCACTTCTGACAGGTCCTTTCATGTTATTTGATGAGCAGTGTTTGAACCCTGTCAGTCCCTACCTGGATTATTAGGTTAAGAATAGAAACAAATAATTATATTGCCATAAAAGTGTCTCTGCAGGGTTTCTTTAAGAAGCAGATTTCCTGATTAAAGCAACTCCTGGCTTCTTTTGTTTTTGAAAGGCTTTAAGCAATCTGAAATGTTGCTTTGATTCACTCATGATAAGCAAGTACAAGCAGAAATGCTGCAGTACAGAGCTGCTTTTTATACTGTGGCTTTTTACAAAGGTTTAAATTACTAAGCCTAAATGAGCTTCTTAGAAAAGGAAGAATGCCTCTTGCTTGTCACAGCAACTGCCTTTTCTGCCTGCAGTAGGCAGGACATTGACCTCTACCTGAATAGCCCGAGGTAAGAGGAGTAGCCACTGGAAATTATTTATAACCTGACCAGCTCATTTAGTTTCATCCTCTGAGGCCCTCAGAGTTGAACTGACACAGCAATAATGGCCAGCGAACTTTTGATCCAATTAATTGTTAATGAGAGGTTTGATTAGCAAATAAAGGGCCTATTAGGTTAGCTGATTGTCTTTCTTTTGCAATACCAGAGGTCAACTTTTTTTTTTTTTTTACTTTTTTTTTTTATGAAAGAAAATTACACTGTGTACTCTGTGGTTAAATTAATCACATGCTCACAGGTGTTGAGTAAAGTTGATTCAGGAAAACAGTCAGCTTAGACATCTGTCTGTTACCATGAAAATGCCATAGGTACTCCTCATTTAGTTTATGATTGGGCTCTTTTTGTTTTGCTGTTCATGTAACTCCCTTCACCTTTATGTGCTTGCAAATATTGCAGTAGCCCAAAATTCTTGTCCTGCTTTCCTCCAGACTCACAATTGTCTTTTATTTTAATCACACTGCCAGACTCCTCAGTCAGCTTCAAATTAATTAATTCTTCATATTTATTTAAAATCTCCCAGTGTACATATGCAAAAATCATTGCAGTGATGTTTTAATCCTGAAAATTTCCCTCTGAGTTATGACATGCTTCTCTAAAATTGCAATGACTAAAGAGAAACACAAGACTATGGATAAAACCAAACTACAAATGACACCTATGTAAATTAACAGTATTTTGATCTCAGTGCAGCCATGCTGGATTTATACTAGTAGAAGTCTGTAAATCTGTCATTAACAAATTGATCCCTGTAGAGTAGTTTTTGTTCTATGAATGTTTAATCTTCTTTCATTTTATGAGTAGTGCTTGTAAACAGAATGCTGCTCACTCTCTCTTCCTTCCAGCCTCCATAATGTAGAGAAAGCCCTAATCAGAAGAACGCCTAAGTTTGTTGTCAGGCTTTCAGATATTAAGAATCTGGAGATGTGGTTGTCTCTTTTGCAGGGTGTGATTGTAGTCTTTAATTACAAGACCTCATTGTGTTTTTCTGAGATTCAACAGATGGGATGGATGGATGGATGGGGATGGATGGATGAATGGATGGATGAATGGATGGATGGATGGATGTTACCAAAAACATCAAATCCTGAGTGTTTCTTTTCATCCCTAATGCTCAATAAAGGGTCGTGACGTGTTTACTGGGTGTTATCCAAACTTTGCCCACGTGACAGAAATGGTAATTTTGTGATGATGTAGCCTGGTCATCATTGTAGTACAAAAGTACACAGGAAACACTATCAAAAGAAAAAAGCAATGCAGAATAGTGCAGTTATTTCTGTTGTGGTTGTTTGCTTCATTTTGTTTAACTTTGTTTGTTGGGTAGGTTTTGATTGGGTTTTTTTTGTTCTTTTATAGAAAAAGCGGATATGTAGAAACATTAATTTTATAGCTGTAGGCTGACTCGTCTTAGAGATATGTTGCAATACCATCCAAACATTGATATAGGTTCATGAATTTGAGCTTTGCTCTGGACTGTGCAAACTGAGGTTTATAGCTCTCTCCCAGTTAGTGGAACTCCTGAGTGGATGTTCCGACTGGTCAGCAAAAGGCAACAGCATTCAAAAGAGACAGAAAAGATTTTTGATGTTGATGGCAGCTTCAGCAGCTTGATAGTCCACCTGGGCTACACTCATGCTCTGATTTTTGCTTATCTGCTTGCACACATATGGCCTGGTTTCTCTGCATGGGCTCACTGTTCTCTAGCTGCCTGCTAACAGAGCACAGCTCTTACCAATGTAAATGTGAGCAGCCAGCAAATTTGCAAATCAGTGATCCATAAAATGAAGAGTACATAATGAGTAACCACCTGCAAAAAGTTTGGTTGAAATTACTAGACCAGCCTCATTAACAACCAGTATGACAAGAGGCAAGATTTAATCGAGTTCTCTAAGGCTGCTTTAACCACAAAACTTCCTGTAATCTCTGATCCAGTAATTGCTCTGTATCACACAAAGTGGGAGTTGGGTAAAATTCCTGGTGCATGAAGACCTTGACTTTGCATAGGTTCTGCTTTTGCCTGGCTTTTTTAGGTTCACATATGTTAGTCATAATTCCTAGATCTTTGTAATGAATTAAGACTTAGATCTTATATCTGTCATTAGCTGAACTAAAACCTTATAGACCACTGCACAAGCCTCTATCATGTCTGACTACAATCAGCACTACTGAGGTTTTGTCCTTTGCATAGAGACGTTCTCAGAGGTAAATGAGGCCTACAGTTTGCCAAAGGCTTTCATATAACTATTTTTGACCTTCAAGATGTATCTGAGGCCCTGGGAGCCCTGATTCTTTCCCAGCATCTGATGGGAATCTTTCTACTTCCCTGACCTAACCTGTCAGAGGTCTTCTGTCTCCAACTTTGTCAGACTTTAGCAAGGCTTATCCTTTACTTCAGTGTCCTTCACTGCAATCCAAATCCTGCTTTTAGTTCCTTAACTTCCCTTCATCCCCTTCTTTCTGTTTGATGGTGTCTGTCTCTATTGCTGGCCATCCTGATTGCTCTTTTTAGCTATGAATAGAAAATATTCTTTACCTGAAGTTATGTGTGAAGCTTTACCCATGTGTATGCAGGCAAAACCACACAGGTGTGTGTGCAGCTGTAGACACACACCCAAGGGTTCAGAATTCTTGAAGCTATAAGTAACTGAAAACAGCCTTTAATAATGAAAAGTAGGATAATGTTATTAGCTTGATGTAGAATAGACACATATTTTTCAGGGATATAAAAGTCTGGTTTTATGCATTTTGCATAATATCTCCCTTTGCACATGCCTCCAGTGAGTAAAAAAGGCAGGCCAATGGGCACAACCAGCAGAGTGGTCTTGCAGTTTGGATGGTAATTGAAAAGAAAATTGCAGAAACTAATTTTGTTTGCAGTGAAATGATGACAAAATCAGCACCTGATTTGACTGGGTAGGGAAATGCTCTGTAAAAATTACTTACTACATATAAATATAGATAATGAAGACATACGTACTAAAAAGTATATTATGATAATGAAAATCCATTAGTAGTTGTGCAATAACACAGGTATGGATAATTGAAAATATCTAATTGAGTCTGAAAGATTCATTTCAAGATGAGCTGTCAGTTGAAATGGAGAATCCTGGAAATTGAGAAAGGAAGTCACTTTAAAACAGCAAGCTCTGAATAACTGTAAATTCTCATTGCTTAAGATGTGACATGGCCTTCAGAGCTTATGAGGAGATCAGTGGGATAAAAGAGACAATGTAAAGCAGACACAATTATTGTGCTGTATTTGGACCACCTGCCTCTCAAACCATATCAGAGCTGCTTGAAGGATGATTGGTAAGTGTTTTTGCATAGCTAAAACCAGAAGCCTGGAGGGCCTTGGAATCTGAAACCCTCATGAAGTCACATTACCGACATAGCATTTGCTGACAGCCTTCTGACGAAATCTCTATCACAGACTTCCCGCATTAATTTCTATGCTTCCGACCTCATTTAATTTCACTTCAAATTGAGTCTGATTTAGACACACTCCTCCTCCTGTCACATTTTTTTACCCACTGTTCTTTAAAGTGCTAAATAAACATCTGTTATTATAGAAAGCTAGTATGTAACAAAAATGAAAATAATTTTAAGAAGAGAAGTGAATCATTATAAAAATGTTATTTTGCTAACAGTGTAAGCAAAAACAGAATGACAAAAAGTGTATGTCTGCACTAATAAAAGAAGCATACTTAGCTCTCTACATGTTGATTGACAAAATTCCTGTTATTTGCTTGTGGCTGTATATTGTACAAATACAAATCATTAGCACTTTTTTGCCCCCCACAGAATAGTATTATTCTTCTTCAAATCAAAGTGAGCAGTGTTCCATATTTACTTCATAGGTCAGTGTAGCAGCTTCTTGCATGTGGTATCATTATAATTTTTTAAACATTAAAACCTAGAAAAAATAACACAGAAATAAGTGTTCTATATTCTGTTTAAATTATTGGTTTGATATTAAAATTTGTTTGGGATTTCCCTAGCCATCCTACAAAGTGATACAATCTCATAATTAAAATGTCTAATTTATTTCCTTGTGTTTCCAGTGTTGTTGAAATTGACTAGTGCTACTCTAGATGCCAAAGCTCTAACACATTCTAAAGAAACAAAATATTTTGTCTGATTTTATTTTCAGTTATCATTATACTAATAGAAAAAAAACATTTCTCCTAAGATCAGAGAATTCTCCCATTACAAAACAAAATCAGTGGGTAAGTGCAAGGGTGATTTATAGAAACCAGTGTTTGAAAAATTGTCATTAATTGGGAAAAAAAAAAAAAAAAGAGACAGTTTTATTTATATAAAGAATAGAGCCTGATAATGAGTGATTTATGTTTGGATCAGTTCCAGTACCTCCTCAATCCATGGGAGAGTTTCCAGCCTACTGAGAGGATGAAATGAGAGGGTTTATGAGGGGAAATTAAAGATATACTGCGTTATTTATAAGAAAAAAATGGGATGGAAGGACCAGTGCACATTTCACGTAGGCATTGTAGAATACAGGGCATACACACAACACAATGTTTTTCCTCAGTCTTTCCAAAGCCACAGATAAGCAGATTAATAGAGAACGAGAGACTTGATTACACTGATTACAGTGTGAAAATAATATGTTTTGGCTGTTATCATGTATGGCTGAACATGAGCTATAAATGAATAGAGTCCAGGCTGATACACAGAGGTGTGTTTAGAATCTCAGTAACTTCACAGAAGATGATTCTTTGAACTCTCTATGGATGAAATACACTCCCTGTGATCTAACATAATAAAGCACTCTTGACTCATTACTCTCTGAGATTTTTAGAAAGTTGTGAGCTATACGAAGAGGTTATTCACAAAGGCCTATTCCCACACTCCCTCAGTGTATGCAAGAAAGTATCCCTGAAAGAACCATCAGTTAGGTCCTAAGTTTAGATGTGCAAAAACACTTCCTTGAAAAAATCTGTATCTGCTTAGATTGGAAATTTTCCTTATGAAGAAAGACCCCACATGGTTAATGTGCATCCTTGTGAATGACCCCCAAACACTGCACAGTCTAACATATAAAAAAACCAGTCTAACAGATAAAATAATTTTTCCCAATGCTTTCAAGTTTTATTCTTCATAGTCACAAAAAAATGTTTTAGATATGAAAACTTCATGTTGATCATACAGCCATTTGATTCGTATGAAATTTAGTTCTATGGACATGCTGGCAAACCCCCACACGGGTAAAATACAAAGTTCCAACACACCTGAAAAATTAATAAACATATTTTCGTCTTTTTATGTTATCTTTTGATGCTACAACATGAAGTTTTGTACCCTGAAAAGTTATACTGCTCTACAATTTATTGAATATGCACTTGGTATCTCTCTCCTGATGTGAGAAGAGATCCATATTCATATTTATTTTGCTCTAAATTAGCTACTCGCTTATTGACCCTAAATAGTTACCATCTCAGCTGGAAATATATTAGAGTTCTAGTTGCCAAACAAATATTCAGTAAAAGATGAATAAAAGCATATGGGGAGGAAAAACCCACAAAGTTTTCACTGCCAATATAATGGAAGGCATTCTGGCGGACAGCCATCTGCACCCGCTGAACAGAGGGATCCTGGGATGACATTGATCGATTTAACAGTAGGAAGGTATTAATGATATTCAGCACTGATGGCTGAGCCACTTCACACTCATTTGCATTTCCATTCATCATCTCAGCATTTATCATTATGAGGCGAATGCCAGAACTAATTAAAGTCTGGGCTAACGGGGTGACATGGGAGTCCAGCCGCTACTTATACTGAGGAAATACGGGAAACTTTCCAGCAGGAAGTAGACCAACCTTGCACCAAACCCAATTAACTTAATTCCTAACTAAACCATTTGAGGGTCCTTCATCTGAATAAACTAAAAGGCTGGGGTTGAAGTTACATCATGTCTTTTTCTCCTTGTGCTCTAGTAGTTTCATGACTCAATAACATTGTCTGATATAGACATTTGGGAGATGTCCTTAATGTGATTGCACTCCTCCTCAGTGATCCCCTCCCAATTTTGTCATAGGGAGCAGAGATACTATTTCGGATTCTGCAATAAAAATTAAGTTTTAAACTTAAATTCTAACATAATTTGATCCTGAAGAGATTTAAAAAGTATTGCAAATATCCTAGTAAAAAAAGACACTCAAAAGATGGAATATACAGAAATTTACTTGCTTATGTAACAACTAAATTACCTCTTCAGAGAGAAATAAAAATTGTTTTTATTTGTTTTCTAACACAAAAATATGAAATATTTCTTCTCTGCAGGAGAAGACTTTCTTGACATATTCTCACGAACTGTCCTATTTTCTGCTTTGAGGCAAATGTGTGAGCAAAGTGACCAGCATATGTCTTGGAAAGTTTTGGTTTCAAAGAATCTCCTTTCTGAGAGTTGGGATAAGGATCTATTTTATCAAATTCCACTTAGGAGTAAGGTCTCTAGCACCTTTAGGTTCCCTTGAAATTTCTAAACAGAAAGAACAAATGTGATAGGAGAAAGGTGTTGTAGCACAGAAAATTATAGAAAATCTTTGCAAGTAAATTATTACTTTTAAATTTTCATTCTTTTTCCCCAAATATAGGGAGAAAGTAATAGTTTCAAACATGGATTTTATTAAACATTATCTTTACTAATGGTTCTATATGTTGTTTTATATTTCAAAGCAGTACTTTATTTTTCTTTCTACAAGCATAGAGACATTTGATTTAGGCTTTGAGTGACATGTTATCATTTCTCTATTAGTAAAATGAATACGTACTGCCAGATCAAATGTCTAGTTCCCATGTCCACAATGCAGACTCCTCAGTTTTCTAAGACATACTAGGAGAAAACACAGCTTTTATTCTCCTTTGCAAAAATATTCATGGTTTTAAAAGAGATGCAACATCTTTATCTGTCTAGTGATAAGATGCGTGCATATCCACATATACAAGAAAAGGCCATGCTTCTGTGGGAAAGGCTCTCCAATGATGCCTCAAAACTGTTGAGAGATTTGTATATTAAAATAAAATTTTCATAAGCCCTTTTGAAATTTAATGAGAGAAGTAGTGAGCCTGTAGTCTTGGTGAGTCTTGGTAAATTTCCTTCTAAGAAGAAACAGCCTTTGGTCATACCAAATTTTTAGTGATTTCATTGCATAGCTTTGTCTGGAATGCGTAAGAGAAGCATGGGTGACTGCTCAGGCTCTTTTTACCAGACATTAATGAAAAATATAGGCATTTTATGCAAGCAGAATGAAGATATGCAGGAGATAATTTTCATTTTCTTTTCAGCCTGGCCAATTTTAATTTAGCCCTCCTTTGTGATAACAACTTTGTCCTCTTCCTGACATACATTTCTTAACCATTCACATGGCCAGGCAGTGTGTAGGCTGTAAAAAAGATCAATGAACAACGAAGGGTTAGATTATATTGACTTAATGTTGATTAGTTTACACTAAGTTGTCGGCTGCAAAAGATGTCAGAGCTTTTGTAGTTCATTAGCTCCTATCAATTGAACACTGGCTTAAATTAGTACACGAGGCTCTTCTTTTCTGTAATGTATTTTCTACTTGCATTTCATGCTTAGTTTTCCAGTCTGTACTTTCATGTGATGGCTGTTACAACATTTTTCTCCACAAGAGAAAAGGAAAAATAAGAGCCTAAAAAAATCTGCATGATTGCCAGGTGAGCTCTTGCTCATTTCACCTCAGGAAGTTATTCCACTTGCTACAGTCAGTAAGATCTCTGACACCAGTTGTATCAGAAGTGTTATTCACCTGCAACGTATCTTGTAATCGTGCTGGGAAATGACATCTCATAATTTAAAAACATATGACTTTACTAAATTATGCCCTCGCTGTCATAAATTCAGTTGCAGCTTTTGGAATTTATGATCATGGACCCAAGCAGATTTGGATTCCATAAAAATATTTGCTGTCATCAAAAAAGTGACAGAAATTTGGTCCTGAAAAAGCTGTAAAGGGTAATACTAATAATATAATTTTGTTGTCTTTGAGGAGAGAGAAAGAGCACAGATTTAGAATCATGGAGTGCCTGGGGTGGGAAGGGACCTCTGGAGGCGATCTGATCCAGCCTCCTTGCTCAGGCAGGCCCACCTACAGCCACCCGCCTACAGCCAGTTGCCCAGGACCATGTCCTCGATGATTTTGAGTATCTCTAAGGATGGAGACTTCACAACTTCTATGACTCCACACCCTCTGTGAGCAAACTGCGCCGGTGCTCAGTCACACTCAGTGTAAAAACTTTAAGAACAAACAAGACAGAAAAAGAATAGATTTTGATACTTCGTTTTGTCAAGCACCTGGATATTTTTTATGTGCTGGTCAACTGTCCAGCTGTGCTCTGTGGCAGACTCCTTCCACCACCATTACCACAGACTCTGAAATATGTTAGAAAAGGATGGACGTTGCAGCCAGAAATAAAAAAAGTGTATTGCACAAAACTGGTTTTAGCGTTATTGATCCAAATTGGCAAAGGAATAACTGCTAAAAAGAGGCCCTGTAGGAAGTAAAATAAGGCAAAGATAAAAGTTTGCACTCAAAAGTAAAACTATTTATAAGAGATTTCAATTTTTATATGTGTGAAGTTTGATTCATAATTTCAGTGTCGTTAATTATCAGTTTGCAGAAAATAATTTTAGTCTGCTTGGAACACCTTGGCCAAAATGTTGTTGACACCTTTTATTTGGAGTTTTATGTAATATTTTGATTTTAACACAATTTAGTTTCACTATTAAAAAATGCCAATATTTTATTTCTTCTAAAATATCCAAATCTTAACATAAAATGATAAAAATAGGACTCCTTATGTTACTAGATCTCTGGTGATTTTGAGAGTAATTCTCAAAAACTGTATTCTTTCAAAATCTCCATTATCTACAATAAATTTTGACTTTCAGGAAGCCTTAGTGTTGCTAAGAAAAGAGATACTACAGAAATATAGAATTGTAGTTCCATCTATTGACTCTACACAAAGCATATCATCCTGTGCTCTCTCCTTGAAAAGATTTTTGGGGTTTTTTGACCAAAATTCTAACAAAAAAGCCATGCAAAAATGAATTGCGTTTGGGAAAATAACCTTCTCATGTAGAAAAGGAAAACTACATAAAAATCTGGAGTGATGGTAATGCTGTGTCTTAAATCTTTTCCACTACAATAATTTCAACTAGTCAAGAAACGTTCGAAGTTACTGATGTAGGAAAAGTTTTACCCTGTGCACCTGCATCACCTCATTATCATTCTTCTTGTTCACTTCCACTCTGTTCTTCTGACTGCTAAGCTCATGTGCCCGTACATGATAAAACTGCATATGCATACAGTGTAGGGTAAAAATTATTTCATATTATTACCCAGACAGGCAAAAAGACACCAAAACCAAAAAAACCCCATATTGCCATCTAGAAGCCACCTTGACTTTAACTTCTTTGCTCAGTCATATGAATCAATAAGATAACACAACATGAATTCTAGTCAACCTGAGAATGATGCGTAATAGTTATATTGATATATTATATAAATTATTCTTATTCTGCTCCTTCAGTGAAGAACTATAATTTGGAAAATTAAATCAAATTTGAAAAGAAAAGTAAAAAACCGAAAAACAGGATATCAGGGATATCATATTCAAAAGCTGGTTACAACTTTTGAAATTAGGATTAAACCTTGAAGAAAGTAGAGTTTTTATTTTCTTTTAACAGAAAGGACTACTGTTAATTCTGTTTTAATACAAGCTTTACTAGGTAACAAAGGTGGTTTTTGGTGATTCATGTTTCTTGTAAAGCACCTTGAAAGGTACCACTTTAAATGTCTGATACAACCAGAATAAAACTGGTGGTCAGTCTGATATTAGCTATACTTGTGGCTGCTATGTCAGTTAATCTCAAGATTACAGTGTCTTGACTTGTAGAAAAACATAGTGATTATATTAGTGAAATTATTAAGAGGTTTTTAAGCAAGTATTTAAATACCCATATCCTGGGTTGCTTTTTTTAAATTCATTTAATTGTTACATGCTGCTATATGAAATTGAGATATAGATAAATACATTTTTTTAGAGGATGCAATAAATCTCAAAAAATCATGTGACATATCATACTGGTTTCATTTATTTACTTTCATTTAAATCCTTAACCTTATTAATTATAATAAAATAAATTTATTTTATTAAAAGAGGTTTTTATAAAACACAATCTAAATAAGCTTTTTATATGTTTTCTAAACTTGAGTTCATAGGACAAAGAGAGAGAGAAAGTTTGAGGCTTTGTTTAGGGTAGTGATGAAAATAATCAAATACACTAGCATGCCTAACCTTCTCTTCTTTAAACCACAGAGATAATTCATGAAATGCATTTTTGTATGCATTTTCAGGATCTGGCCTTTAAAAGGTTTCCATGGAGAAGTAATCAGAACTGTTCTGTATGATGATATTTATTATTCATGGTCCTACTCCAGCAGTAAAATAGCTAATAAAATAACCTCAGAGAAAGAGATACTGGACCAGGCATTCTGTGACTCTCTTGTAATGGATAAGAACTTCAGATTCACTTGGGAAAGACACTATTCCTCACTGTGTTCATGGTTATGCATTTACAGGAACACACAATAAAAATTATTTTTTTTATCTCATTTTCATAATCTGTTATAGTGAATAAACACCACAACAAGAACATGAAGTATTTCCCTTCTGGAAAAAGGAAATATATTCCAGTCCCAGTAAAAGTAAGCATAACAATCATTATCATTGTAAAACCAAATTAGCCAATTTGTCTGATAAGTGGTGCATCTCAAGGTATGAAGCTGAAAATACTTCTGTAAGATACTGCATTTAAGTACTTGTGCAGTCATGAACTGTAGAAACATGAGGTAATAAAAACATCTCTCTGGATAAAAGAGAAAGAAAAAGGAAAAAGGAAAAAGAAAAAGAAAAAGAAAAAGAAAAAGAAAAAGAAAAAGAAAAAGAAAAAGAAAAAGAAAAAGAAAAA
>WBMY01013733.1:423659-464908 GCA_013397315.1 Donacobius atricapilla
AAGAAAGAAAGAAAGAAAGAAAGAAAGAAAGAAAGAAAGAAAGAAAGAATAGAAACAACTTCTAGCAACTTGTTTTCCCTGTCTCCTTTTTTATGATAAGGGAATAGTTTTGTGAACACTGTCAGCCTTGTGCCATATGTTCCAGGAAACTAGGGACCCTTGAAGAAGAAGAAGCTTTTGAATTATTGATCAATGATTAGCAAATGCAATCGAAATTGTAGACTTGACGTTGTGCAGGGATTCATAATTTATGAGTGGACAAAATAGTAGGTAGCAGAGGTAGTGGTAGGTGATTTCAGCCCCCATATTGATTACTTAAAACAACAGGAGGTAAGTGTAGTGTGACAGACAGAACAAAAACTGACAGCTCGCTGCCTGTCCATCACTATGGACTGAGCACTGAGGGAATAAAGCTTACTGCAGAAGCAAATACACTTCTATTGTGTGTCTTTGATCATTATGCTGTTCCACTAGACCAAAGGACATATTTGTTTATAATTTATGTATTCCCTTACTATAAAAGATTGATAGCATCCTATTAGATGCCATAGTATCTAAATATCTAGATAGTTTGTACCTGTAACAGCTTGAGAAGCAATATTGTGGAACATTTGCATAGTCTATCAGCAAAGGTAGAAACCTGGGAATGGAGACGAGGTGTGTCTGGCACCAGCCTAGAAGCCAGATCTGCTTTCCGTCCTTTGCTGTGGTCTGCCAGCTCTTCCTGGGCTGCTGTAATTCTTCCTTACAGACCAGCTCCCGAGAATACTACCTCAGAAACAGACACATCGTGTTAATATAAAAGCAGCTTCCACCTGTAATTTTATGGGTTGGTGAGAGAGGATAAGTGGGGGAGGGGAGTCATCCAGTCTCCATCTCACAACTGCATGATCATTTCTGCACCTGAATAACCAATCTCTGTGTGTATCAAGAGACATAAATTTCTTCATCCTTGAAGAGCTGAGAGAAGTCTATGACTGCACAGAGTGATTTGGTGACACCGGGGAGGGTTCTGGGACTTTTTGTTGGCAACTGACAGCATATTTGGTTGGAATTGTGCTGTTATAAAACCACTTCAAACATTCATGGCCTGCTTGTGGTCCTGTGATGCTTCACAACAGGAAGGCGGGGGGGGTGTTGGTGAACAATTATATTTTCTTTTCATTCCTACTATAAGTCATCATGACACCAAAAGTTATGCCACAGCCTCACTCAAAAAAAAAATAGAGGGGGGAAAAAAGAAAAAAAAAAAGTAAACTTCCCCAGAAAAGTGACTTGAAAAACAAGTAGGCAAGAAACAGAAGAGCAGAAGTTTCCAGCATTAGGACAGAAGTGAGAGAAAAACAGAGGTCTGTGAAGTGCTGGGCTGATTTTTTTTTTATTTTCCCACAGGAAACCGAGGATAAACAAAATGAAGGAAGTATCATAAGGATAATGTGAAAGTATTTATAATTATTTCTGATAAACACAGGATACCTAGAGCTATATGAAAATCCTTCTCTCTCACCTCTTGATGGATTACAGCCTGCCCCACCAGACTGTATTTTCAAAGAGCATCATCACCTGCCTCTTGCCCCTCATAGGTCTTTGCTCTGTTTTACATGTTGATGACCACCTACTCCCTTTGTCAAGTCTGCAACAATGATTACTCAGCTTTTAAGTCAAAGTCCCTAAAAACGTGGGGAAAAATGCCCTAAATCATGACAGCGGTTGTTTTACATTGTGCTAGTCACCAAAGAAAGCATTACAGTGAAACAGAAGTTTACATCAACTTTGGTGAGCCAGCAGAGTGATATTTTTCACAGGTCTTACAACAGTAAGTGAATTACGAACAAAAAAATAGACAATAAGTAAATTTAAGACTAATATCTTTCCACAGTTAATAGAAAGGTGAAGCTCAGTTAAAATGTCATCTTACTGTAACGTGATTAAATTTGAATTATCTGACAAGAAATCTATTTTAAAAAGAGAATTCCTTCCCCCTATTCTTTATGGAGTATCAATGAGAAGATCAGCTTCCTTGAATGTTAATATGCTATTCAAAAGCAGTAAAAATACTTCTAATTTATGGGATGAACACAAGTAATTCTTTATGCCTGTGTAGCATCCCGTATTTGCTCTCTGGAAGTGATGAGGGTCTGAGACTGGTTGAATATTATTTTTGCATGTCACATGACAGAGTCTCATAGATGACCCACATGCTACTGTTTTTTTTCCCAATTCACTGAGTGAAAAGAATGTCTGACAGAAATGCAGTCATGAGTGAGTTTGAACCCTCTGTATTATGACTATGAGCATGCATAACTGTGATGTTCTCCTCTTGCAAACAGTAGTTATGTGCATATGTATTGACCAGAAACCAAATGGAGAAGAATGTAGGAACTGGAAGACAGAATTCCTTTCTCCAGAAGCTTTAGCAGTCTTACTGGCTTGCTTGGTTTGCTCTGGCTTTTGGGAGTGGAAAAAAGTCATGAAGGGGCAGCAAGAAAATTAAAGAGGCGAAACCAATTTTTTTTTTCTGTCAAAAGAGTAGTTCATCCTGAATGCAATAACAGCACAGACTCCATGTACAAAGGAATCTCAGAAGAGGTGACCACCCTTGTTTAAAGGATTGTCTATATAATAGGAGTCTGGATCTGTTTTTTATTTAAACATTTTAGCACAAAATTGTCAGCCATAGAGGCAAGACCATCTCACATTTATATATATTTCCTGCACATCTTGTATGTGCATCACAATAAGATGTGATGCTGACACTTTCAGTGGAGCAGGTCTGTCAGAGTGGTTTTCCTGTGAAACAGACTAAGTAGCAGAAACATCACAGAATGACAGACTCACTGAAAGAGTAATGTGGGAAGGGGCCATAGCGGGTCATCTGGTCCAACCTCTCTGCTCAAGCAGGATCATCCTAGAGCACATTGCACAGAATTGTATCCAGGCAGTCAGTTAATAACTCCAGTGAAAGAGATTCCACAGCCTCTCTGGGCAACAGATTCCAGCGTGTGGTCACCCACAAGGTAAAGTTCTTCCTCATATTCGGGTGGGACCTCCAGTGCATCAGTTGTTCTTGGTAACTACTTTCAGAATCTCTTGAAATAAAAGGATGGAAGTATTTCACTTGTCCTTTTCTTCTTCTGTTGATTTTTTTTTTTTTTTTACAAACCCATACCATTCCTGAAGTGTATATAAAAAAAATGGCATTCTAAAGACAGTATGTGTGTTCAGAAATCTGTGAACTTATATAACTGGCATAAACCCACTGACTATGTAGAGCCCTAGGAGATGCTTTTGAAAGCATTTAGGTAGGTTAAAAAGTTGATCTCTGAAACAAAGTCAGTGTGCCTGTGAAAGTCCTGGTGCTTAGAATGCATGATGACCTAAAGCTATATTGATGAAGGAACTGACTAATTGTCAGGAAAGTCTCTCACTCACTATATAAGAGGGAGAAAATTATTTTCAGGTATACAAACTACAGTAATATTTTCAGTTTGGGGTGGGCCTGACCAGCACACAGAGTGAAAAAAAGGAGCAATCACTTTCCTCCACAAGTCAGCTAAGTACTTTCAGTTTGTTTAGGGAGAAGCTAAATCATGTATTTAGAAAAGTAGGACCAAGCATCTTGACAGAATCTAGTGATTTGCATAAAGCACATAAAGCATTTTTAATGGGTTTGCAAGGGTCTAGATAAAAGGAGGATATCATCAGCATTTTATGTTACTTAAAATTTCTGTTCAATGATATATTTAATTCATCTCTGTATAGTAATATGAAATCCCATTTTTGTACAAATGTACTTTTTTCCCCAAGAGTGAAGAAAAATTATATTTAAGTTCTGCTTGATGACTAGAAATCAGGACAGTAACTTTATGACAGCTGATCAGAAAGACAACTCTCAAGGAAGTATTCCTGAAAGATTTACTTCATTTGATATATCACTTTATTTATAGCAATAGATTCTGATCATATAAGTTGAGTGAAAGTACTGATTTTGAATTTTTTTTATTATTTTGGACAAACACTATAATAAACTATACAGGAATTTTTACTGTGTTTGTAAGTCTGTTAGTCAGCGTAGAACAAAATAGCACATATGGGAAATAAAAAGTATTTTTAAAAGGAGAAACTTTTGTTAAAAATAAGACTTTCCTTATTTGGGATAAGCTTTCCAGGGTACCTAACATTAGAAAAATTATGCTTTTATTGAAGTGGGAGTCAAAGTGACTTTAAAATTATTTCAACCTTGTGAGATACGACACTAATCCAGGTGATGTGCTCAAATCCCATATGATGTAAATAAAATTTTTTATGTGTCCTGAGAGTGCCTAGAATTTCAGACTCCCTTATTTTGACTCTTGCACATCCTTCCTGGCTATTCCTTTGTCTTCCAGTCTAGAAGTGATCCTTTTCTTTGAAAGGCCGGTGTTGAGATGTTCACTTTTATATTGAAAGGCAGGCAGTTTAGCCTGCAATAAACATGAACCAGAAACTAAGAGCTTGCTAAAACACATTGCATCAATCCCACTGTCCCAAACCCTGATAATCTGATGACCAAATGACTCTGCTGAAATCTTTACTTTCTTTCATTAAGAGGCCCAAAACCTCTTCTTTTTAATTATATTCTGCACAGTACAAACTGCAAGAGTCTAAACTCAAACATTTCAGAAGTATCCCATTATTTCTGTGGTTGATTGAGATGGGGACTATATAAAACACCCTCCTTTTCTATGAGGTGAGGAAGTGAAGAAATAAACATTTTATATTTTTCTTAATCATCTCAGTAGGAATAATAGAAAAAGTTAAATAAAAAGGAGGGATGTAGAGAAGGAAAAAAGGGAATAAAAACTGAAAAGTAATATTTCAATCACAGTTCCGCATGTTTCATAAACCGAGCTTCAAAGGAAAAAAACAAAAGAAAACAAAAGAGAATTGTTAGTGTTTTTCAAAATTTCACATGGCACATTTTCCTGGATAATATCATTAACAATACTGATCTCTCTTTTCCTCCGGGGATGAAAACAGGCATGACCCACCCTGGGGTAATTTTAACTAAAGGGCACCACTTGAGGATTCACTTAATAATCTCAGTCTCAAGTCCTTCAGCCAACACCAGTCACCTTGTAATGAGTATTCGCTTCACAATAATCTCCCTTTTCCCGAAAAATGGTATAAATGGAATTACAACACTATTGCCTCCTTTTATCTGATGAATGTGAAGCAGCAATATTGTGTTAGCAGGCCTTTTTGGAAGATATATTGGACTTTAATAAAATTTGATCAATGCATTTAAGTCAAATTGAATTATATGTAAGTGGATAGGGTTGACATATGTTTCAATATCTGCGAGTGATACATTATTCTCCAGTGAGCATAAAATTTAATGAAATATAAATACCCATTAATCCTCATGTTTCAACCAATCAGTCACCGTTGCTCCTGCCTGCTGTTAGCAGAAGCAGGCCCAGAAAGTCATCTGTTTTATCTAAGCAGGAGCTCCAAACTGGAAAGACATCAGAAAGGTTGGGGAAGTGAGAAAGCACAGAATAGGGAAAAATGTGCCAGCACTTTTGTTGTTCCATGCTTTCTGAAGTATAACAAAGTAGTGCTCAATTCTCTCTTTCAATTAGAATTTAAATATGAAATTATTAAACTATGAATTTGTTACCTTTCAAATTTGAGTTCTAAGAAAAACATTCTTAAACATTTTGATTTTGTTTTTTAATAAAATCTTGTCAAATTCCTTCATTCCTTTTTTTATAGTTGACTCATATGGCATATTTTACATATTTTGCAAAGATAATCTGCAAGAATAATTAATTCAACAGACCAAGAACATCTTCTCCTGCAATTATCTGTAGTACAAGCAACCCAGTCGAGGTAAACTTGGAGAACTGTACTACTGAAAGCATGAGACAGTGTGCTGCAGTCAAACAAAAACAAGTTTGACACTCAAATCCCATATTTTATAGAATATTTCCACATATAAAGTTGTAATTCAAAATAATTTATAACTGTAAGAAAAGAAACTTAAACAGAGTGGTGTTAATATGCATGAACTCAGAATTTAAAAAAAAAACCAAACAAACCACGTGGTCTTTACTCTGACTTTTCAGCTGAGAGTTTTGTCAGTAAAATCAGAAAAATGAAACAAATATGCATACAGGCATAATTTTGAGGTAAGAATCAGACCAGTCTTTTCCCAGAATAATTATGTATTAGATTCAACAGAATTACATGTAAAGTGAATTTCAGAGTGACTGGTTTGATCTCAGGACTGTATATCTATTTGTAAACCTAGCTGCAAAATAACCACCAAGCCCTTTGACATGGAGAACACCCACTTTTGAGCTCTCTTATCTGCTTTGAATATTCCAGGAAACTGCTCTAACCACCAACTACGAGATATCCAGCTGCAGGTCTCTCCTGGACTGTTCCAGTCCAACAGCCTGTGAACTGAACCCTCACTGGGACTCTAGCAAGAATTAAGAAAGCTATTGCTCTGTGTCAAGTATACAAGGACAAGAAAGCAGACTGTGGGAAACCTCTGATCTGGGAACATCTCCTGTGATACATGATGATGTGGCCTCCTATACTACAGGCTCTGTGTGAGGGGAGGAGCTGTAGACTCCTTGGCTGAATTTTCTGAATTTGGTATGAACAGTATGTTGCCATAACTGCTACTTTTGCTTTTGCAAAGAAGATGTGAACAAACCCAATCTGTCTGATGAGAAATATATTAGCCAGTTCTTATGAATCAAATGTTCTCTTCTCAGACTTGAGGAGTTAAACCACAGAACTTGTCCAAATACAAATTTTATCTGTTGCTCTAGCATTCTCTATAGAGTTATCATTTTTTAAATTATTGACCTGGTAGTAATTAACTTTTTACTATTGCAGTGTGTATTTCATCGAAAAAGAACGTGTCTTGTACAGACGGATATCACATATTATTGCTTTGCATTACTCTTGTAGTCAATGTATTGTACTTTTAAGCTATCTGCTATTCAGAGAATCCTGTCATGCAGAGATGACCATGCTTAGGCCATTTGCCTTCCTCCCACTCTGAAAGCCTGAATGCAGCTAGAAAAATCTGTCATTTGCGCAATGTTTCTTAGGAATGTTCCTGCCACAGGGAACCCTCAAAACGGCTTTGAAATTATGATGTTCTGCTAGAAAACCACAGAGCATTCAGAGGCCTGAAGATCAGTTTTTATCTTGCTATAACTTGAGTCCTGCATATAATCTATAATAGAGGTGAAAAAAGGAAACAACGCAATACTAAAAGGAATTAAGGACTGAGGTAAACATCACTTTGGAATTTCTAGTTTGCCCTCTTATCTTAGGTATATGCAGCACATAATGCAGGAGGGAGAGTATCTTTCATGGCATGTGAGGATGAATACATTGCACATTATGCTGATAGAATTTTGATGTGTTGTCAGGATAATTTTGGGAGACAAGATGGGTATGTTCAGATTTTGGTCCTTGTAGCAGAACATACTGGAACCTCACAGTACTTGAGTGACTGATATTTTCAGCAATTCAATTGTTTGAAAACGTATTTAAAACCCCTAAACTGCTCTACCAGAAATATTTGGAACTGGTTTGCATCAAACTGCATGGATAAGTACTGGGGGAAATGATGAAAGAGAATTTCCAGAGACCCAAGAGGAGTGATTACCTGTATTTCTTGCCAAGTTTGGAGACCTCTCTCTTCAGCTTTTTGCATCCTACAGGGTCTAGATATCAAATGCCATACTGTGGCTATACTCATAAGACAGTTCTTTTCAGAATTATGTAGTCAAAAATGATGAGGATGATATGTTTCAAGTGACTATGTTTCAAAATACAGCTAACATAGCTGTAGAATAGCTGTAAGAATAACTAAGGAAGAGTTAGCTCTTTGGAGGCTCTCTGTCTCTCCCAGTACAAGATGGCTATGAGCTGAGGCCCACAGCTGGTAAGTTTTTCCAAACTCACCAATGATTTTGCATGGCCTTGGGCACTAGGTGCTCAGTTCAGCACAGCACAGCTTCAGACACAGCTGTGCCACAAAACAACCACCTGGCTGTATTTGTCATTGTCCTCCTTTTCCCTTGCTCATGAAACTGCACCTGACTGTAAGGTGACTATACTCAGTGCGTCTCAAACACCAGTTTTTATAATAAGCTTGCCTCTTTCAGGTTTCTGTGATTTTAGCCTTTTGCAACATGTATCCATTGTCTATTATTTTTTTCTGAGCAGGTTATACCTTACATTTGACTACAACCTTGATTAAATACCCCAGAGAAATCTAGGCAAATCCAGGGTACCATTGCAAAGATTCTATGATTCAAGGGTAGACCCTTGATATGTAGAGTTGCATTGCAGTTTTTGTCCCTAAATCAAAGCCTTTGATGGGGATGCACACAGATATATACAGAGACTTATTATTAGTCCTTTTAAACATTCAACACCTGAGGTACAAAATTGCAAAAGAAAACCTGGATATTGTCACAGAGACAATATTGTGGTTAGTACAGAACAGATTGCTGGGATGAATACTGACATTTGATTAGTATTATTCCTCTCATTCCTGTGCCAGAGATCACAAGAACCCTGTACAAAGTGTTTGCTACTGACTGTAGCATAATTGTTAATATGTACATTGTGATATGTCAGTGAAGCAGTGAAACACATCTATGGAATTCTATGTTTTAGAGGTTCTCAGTGTGTTTTATGTGAAAGTTATGCTGCCATTTCTGCAGTGTGAAATTTGTATGAACAGAAGTTAGTTAAATGGTGATGCTTTCTAGTAAAAAGTTATCAGAGGGATTAAGAAGCTGTCTTAAGATGCAGTCTGCTTAACTGCAAAGCATGTTCTGGTTAAAACCAGCGCCACTTTAAGCTTTAGCTCAGAAGAAGACAAAGTTCTCTAATGAAGTATTAATATTATGCAATAAGTTTTCTTTTCAAAAAATTCTTGTGCATACTTCAGAAAAAGGCTTGGAATGTCACTAGATTTTACTCTAGAAAGCGCAAAAAACTGCATGTGAAAGCCTTCAGAGACATGTAAATATGAGGATAATTTTAATGAGGAATGAAATTTTCTAGGCAAGGCAATGGTCACCAAAGATGTTTGAAAAATGAATTTCTGGTATGATGAGGAAGTAAAATTCAATAGAGAAGAATTAAATTGCCATGGTAAACCAGATCAACACCCCCTAAAGACAATAAACATTTTTCTACTGTTAATGAAACACTTTAAATCAGAGCCAGAGAAAGAAAATATACATAAACCAGAATATACGTAAACCAGAATAATTGTAAGAGCAATCTTATTAATTATAGAAAAATTGTGAAAGGAAAATTGAGGAGGCTTTTAAAACCAGTAGTGAGGGGGAAGATTTATCTGTTAAAACTTAGATGCCTCTGAGCTGGAATTGGATTCAGAGGCTGTTTTTAGACAATTTGCATTGCCTTTATTCACACTAACTATTCTCTTACTATATGCTGGAGGATGTAGAGTCCATCTTCCATGTTTTTGTCTTTTTTTTTTCTTAATATTTGCTTAAAATATATCTCTGTAGGCAGTACCCCAATGGTAGAAGTCATAATGAGGAAATGCATGTGGTATAGCTCCCTCCACCAATAACCATAGTATGTTATCTGGGTTAGCAATATCCAAACTTTTGCCAGCAGTTTCTCCAGAGCTGTCTGACTTACTGGCCCAGTGGATTTTCTCTTTCTCCAGATTGTAGTTGTAAACTAAATGCTCTAGTCAAAATTAAATTGCTGGATAAGTAGAAATCACTGGATAAACTGTTAGCTGCAATAGAACACAAATGGAAGGAACACACTTGTTTATGCAGCCTGAAAAGCCTCTAAAAGTTATATGAGTTTTGGGCAGATGGTTAAAATATGACAAGTGTCATTCCAAACATACAGAAAACAGATTTTTCATTATTTCCTCACAACTATAATGATTAATATTTTTAAATTTAAAAACTAGAATCACCACTATTTCCACTGTCAAAATAAACTCAATGCTCTCAGTTTATGTAGCTTTTTACCAAAAATTTGCTTTACATGCTGTGCTCAGATCTTGAGGGATCTTGATAGGCCACTGCCCTGCCTATACTACTGTCACATCAGCTCCTGGCTCATCTCTTCTGAAACAATCCAACTACTGTTGCTTGCTAAAAATTTCATCTAGACACTTCCTAGATATAGCTGGTAATCTCTTGCAAAATAGTGGGAATTCTCTATTCTTTGTCAAAAGTGGTTTCCTCATGCTGGGGTGAATTTTAGGGATGGGGAGTGTATGCATGTTTAAAACTGGACAGCGGGTTCCATCACTAGCTTAAACAACCCTGAGACCGTGGTCCTTTGTGAGGTGGGTGTGACAGTTCTCATACATAACTGATGTGGTAGGAATCCAAAGATGAAGATGAAACAGATGGACACAACAAATGAGTTACACTTAAAGACTAAACTTGACCCCAAGATGATAAACTCTAGTGTTTGGGACAAAAGATAATGAATTTCATGGATCCAGACTCATTCAAGCAAAGTAGTGCTTGATGGTTTGGATATGGATATGTTGCCTATATGGCGAGATGGAGATTGGATTTCTTCTTTGGGTTTTTTGCACAAAATACAAAAGTTGTGAGTTCAATTTCTTGAACTGAATTATTTTGCAGCCCTGCAAATCTCAGTGGAACATAATAGCTTTCTTGCCCAACTTTAAGTCCTAAAGTACCTTGGCCTTGAAATTATGGGTGTGGCAACACCGAATGAGTCTGAAAAATCAGTGCCTGTTTAGTACCTCTGTAGACCACAATATTCATTGCATAATCATAAGCCTGCATTTTCTTCTACAGTACAAATAATTAAGTTCAACTAATTGAAGAGAAACTGAAGGTTTGTTTTTATTTTCATACAAACCAATGCTATTTATTTTCATACAAATCAATGCTAAGCATCCAACAATGAGCTTTAGCCATCAAAAACAAGAAATAATTTCTTTTCCAAGTAAGATATGAAGAGTGAGGTCCCCATCAGGTTTCAGATACAAAACTAGTCGGTCATCCAGTATTGAGAACTTCTGAACTTATTTTCATTAATTACTAAAAAGAGACCTAGACAGTAGCCATAGACTATCCAAATGCATCTTTCTTCAATCCCCAATCCTGCTTTCCCATTCTTCTTTAGATCCCTGGGCTAGTGTCTTATTGAATTTTGTCTGAAGATTTTAAGAGTAGTTACAGTTGGAAAAGTCCTTTTAAAAATGAAGTAAAGGTTAGTTCAAGTTAATATTCAATATTAATGTTGCAGCAAAAAAAATTCAAAGTAATAGATAAAATCAAAATTAAATAATAGAATGATAAGTAAACCAGTCTAAAAAAGTAACTGGTTTGCTGCGTTTCTGTCTCTATATGAGAACATTTTTTTCTGCATTGTTTGTCCTTAAAAAATGTTAGGGATGTAAATATTTACAGCAGCGGCTTCCCTCACATATTTGCAACTGCCAGGGCAATAAATTTTAAGCAAAGAAATGTACTGATGGATTGGAAGATAAAGAGACTTGATTTATACTGCCAAACTCTATAGTGTATGACTTGGCAGCATTACCACATTGATAAATCTAAGAAAAATCTGACTTTGTAATAAGAATGAGATCACCTAGAACATACATCAATGTTAGTTCATACATTAGTATTGAGAATGGACAAACAAAAAGACCTCCCATATATTACATAATATTATATATTTTATATATAACATTGTATTCTATTGCATCACAAGCACATACTATAAGAACTGTAAATTCTTTTGTAGGAAAGAAAAGGTATCAACAAACAAGAAAACCTGCCAAATTCAAAGTTCAAATGCAGAGGAATAAATTCCCTAAAACTACTGCACTTTTTATAGCTACTGCAGAGTACTTATGTCACCCACCCCTGTTCATATTCCTACCTTTTACTGGGGGCTGTCAAATGCTTCATAGTGTTAAAATACTATTGTACTGTACCACTGTAAAAATATAATTGAACTTACAGAGTTTTTTTATACTGCCAATGAATTGGATAAGTATGATATTGTGAGAACTGGAGTGACCTTCTATAGCCTATGAATGGTTCTTACGAGTCCATGATTTCAAGTAGGTTTGCTGTGATTTTACCAGGAGTAAGAATTTTGGTTGATGAAAGATGACCATTTAGGTGGAATGTCTGTGGAATAAGGAAATGTTTTGAATTAGTACCACACAAGAGTCTGAAAAAATTTGGCGTGATATAGATTCAATGAAGCAAGTATAAAATGGTGGAACCAAGGATTCTAAATATTACCTGTCAGCACAGAAGTGAAAGTGGGATGTTTCAGCTGAGATTCTAAGGGATTTTTTCTCACAAATATTTTATTTTAGCATCTGCAATTAAATATAAATTAAAAATGTGGATAAACCTTGTATGCAACATGCACTGGTAGACAGCAGATTGTAGGTAGTGATTCAACAATTCAGCTTATTTGGTGATGAATGGACATATTCAGCTCATTGGTCCATTCATGTAAAAATGTGTTTTAACACAGAGTCAGACATCTATGCTGCTTTAAAAAAAAATTTCTGCCAGAACAAAAGTTTTCCTCCAGAATGGGCTGAAAAAATTTATGTTTTCTAGCCAAAAAAGAAGGCCATTGTGAACACCCTCAGTGTGTCATTGTATCAAATGATAGTATTTAAATATCTTGGCAGAATAGTAGCAATAGGAAATAATGACTCCCCTGGATAAGGTACTCACAATATTGACAGTGGATCATCAGAACAGATAGATGGAATCCACATTTCTATAGAAGGAAGTATTAGAGACCACTGAAAATAATAAAAAAAATCCCACCCACTAGAGTAAAGAAAAGTGTGTATGGAAAAATTAAATACTTTAAATTGTTTACCATGTTAAAAGAAAGGTCACTACATACCACTCTAAAATCTTAATTCAGCCTACAAGGCACTGTAAGGCCACAAACACAACTTTAAATGAATAATATGAGGAAAAGAATTGGGCTTTTTTTGCTTCAAACCCTTGCTAACTAATAGTGAATTCTGCATTTCATAAGGTCCACAACACATAAGACTTTTAACCCAAAATATCTCCAAATACCTTCATGTAGTCTCTCAGAAGTCACACAATTCCCAGGCTTGGCATACACATACTCATATTCAAATGGAGACTGGATGTTTAGTATAAGGAATTGCTTGTGGAAGCCCTGATTCTTGGAAAATCAAATAACTGGGGAGAATGTCATGAAAGTACATCATGATTAAGTGCTGCTCCTTCCAAACCTGGTGGTATTCCAAAAAATAGACAGCTTAGCCAAAATAAGTGGAACTCTCTATGGAATAATCTTATCATGAGCAACTCTTCAACATCTTTTCAATTAAGAAAAATCAATAATAAAAACAAACATTGAGATGAAAATATTGAAACAGAACTAATTTGTTTCTTAGGAAACTTTCTACAGCTAAGTACTAATTTTAACTAATAAAATATCAATTAAATATAGATATCAGTCAAAGTTGATATGGTAAAGTCATACCTTAATAGAAAGTCTATGATTTCATTATTTTATCTTTCTCCCAGATGAGATATTGGATATTTTGCAAGTCTGAAAGATATTACATGAAAATTTTACTTTTATTTTAAATAAATAAAAATATTTATTTTCAGTTTAAAATTCCTTAAAAGGTTCTTTTTGGATGCCTGGAATAAACTAGAACTGTTCATTCACAGATCTCAAATCAACATCAAAATTCTCTTTGTGATTCAGATCTCTTGAGAGTTATGGTTTCTGTATGAGAAAATTATTGGATAATGTAATAAACCACTAGAGAAATATGCTTCCATATTATAGGCTTTTATCCTCACAAAATGGAGTACCTTGGTAAGGTATATTTCCACATAAATTTGACAATTTCACATGTCAGAAGACCTCATTAATCTATACAGACTGAAGTGTTTAGAAAAAAGTATTTCTGTCCTTGTATCAAACAACACTGAAAACTTTTCTCTGCTTTACTGCCAACAGTTAACAATGGTCTGTATCTGTGCCCATATGAGTGATAGCAAAGTACAATCTTCTTGAAAGCTAACTGAATGATAACATTTGCCTTTGAAGAATATCGTAAGCCATAGTAAAATATTTAATTATAGCAAATCTAATGTTGTACTTTCAAGAATTTTGATTGGATCTCTTTCCTTAATATAAAATGTTCCATGGAATTGCAATAGATACACTGTTTGTCAATAATGCTATGTTTAAGCTTACATTTACTTTCTTTACATACCTTTTATATGACTTAATTCTTCCTCACTTAATGAAGTTGAGTAATAATTTTACAATAATTCCCTTGTAATAGACCATCTTGTATTACAGCCCTTTTAAATTGAGTAATGACTACACAGTATGTAATTAACAAAATATTATATTATATTTATCTTTTAATATCATAATTATTTTTTTTGTAATGCAACATTTACATTATTATTATTTTTATCTTTCTCATGTTTCTTTTGTCAGGAATTAGGCTGGTAATTGTTCTTTGGTGTGTGTTTACAAACTTCAGGCTAAATTTTGCAATCCTTTGTTCATGACTTTGAGCACTTACTCAGGTAGTCTCATCAGTGCTAATTTTCCTGCGACCAAGTGCCTTGATCACCCGCTTATCCATTTTCCTTCAAGCACATTGGTGTTATGCACTAACACTCACAATTTTCTCCTCATTTAAATCCCTTCTTAAAAGCTACTGCCTTTGTAATGACTACAAATCACTCTAGTCTTACCCTGGTTACTCAAGTGGCAAGTTGGTTTCTGCCTTGCTTCTAAACTCCATTTGTCCTGTTGCTTCATCCCCTAGCTTACCCAGCTTAGTATGCAGGAAAAGCCCAGAGGTGCTTCAGATTTACACTGGGTATGCTCATGGCCTTCATTGGTTTGTAGAGAGGATGTCCATTGGTTTGCCTACATTTAATTTGTCCGTACTGAAGTGATCATTTAGGACCTCCCTGACACAAAAAGTGATGTTTACCCTAATGGGTGCAGTCCTGAAATTAGGCTCTAATATGCAGAAAGTCTCTCAATGGAAGGGATTTTTCATTTTCTTATATCAGCAGTCCAGTGCTATTAAGCTTTTTTGTTGTCAGAGGTGCATTTTCCTAAAGTATCTGACGTCAGATGCCCACTGTAGAAAATGCAATCTGAACAGCTAAAGTGTGGCATCCTAAACACAACAGACAAGAACTTTATAATGAAAAATGGTAGGCTGCTTTAAACTGTAGGATTTGCAACCAGAAAAACAACTGCCAGAAAAAATATTCTAAATATTTGAAGATAAAAATGCAATGTGATGCAAGTTATAAGCCACCTAACTGTGGATTGTATTGCAAAAAATAGGCACAGTCTTATTTTTCACAAGAGTCTGCAAAAACTTTGATCAAACATCTGGGTGGATTCAGCTTTCACAGTATCAGGAGAAAGGAAGTAAAACAAAATCCAGGGAAGGTGGATAATTTAAGCATCTGATAAGTTCTGTAATGGGGTAAATGTGAAGTACTCACTGGCATTTCAGAAATTTGCAAGTTCTCTATGCTCAAAGGGAAGCTGTGAGAAAAGTGAAAAAAACAGAACAAAAAGCAATAGAAGGTTTTTTATCTGATTCAGAATACAATATTATAACCATATCTCCCCAGCTAAAGCTGTCTGGGGAGTTTTGTGCAGTGGATCCTTAGTTAGTTGAATGAAAAAAAAAGGGCTATCAAAGGATCTGACAATACAAAGGTATTTTGTGGCACCTATTTTTTTTTGAGACTACTTGGCATGAGAACATATACTGAATCTGTAAGTGTGCACTTTTATCCTAGAAGTGTTTCTTAGATGTGAGGTTACACAAGCTAATGGATACTTTGCCTAGGATTTGAATTGGAATTGGCTTTATCACTTTATTGTTAATTGTTTTGAATTTATGAACGTTGAATGATTAATTTTTCTGCCACCCTTATTAGCAATATTATAGATTAATTAGGTCTGCAGTGACCTGATTAATTTATAAAACCTTTAACATAAAAAGGCTTGTTCACTTTTCTTCAGAGAGGCAATATGATATTTGCAATTTTGCTAATATGTCACATAAACTGTGCTTCCAAGTTTCTGATTAAGTCTTAAATGAATGGCAATTTTTGAAGGAAAGAGATACATTTACCTGTGCCATGGAAAATTCAGTTTGGTTTATTGAGACCAATTGAAACATGCTGTAGGAAGATTTTTTCCGTTTGATTCAGTAGCATGGGCTCTCAACTGTGTTTCATTCTATCAGACAAAAAAGGCTGTTAATAAGCCAAGCTGCATGTCAGAGACAAGTAAACAGCATTAAACATATACAGTGTTAGATAGAACACAGAAGAAAAAGCAGATTAACTTAAGTATCTTGCATTAATAAGGACATTTTGGCTGTAGCTGAGATTACTTTTATCTACAGTCAGAAGAATATACTTTTCTCCTTTTAAATGTTGGTTGTAAAATGAGATCATGTAGCCATCATAGGGACTTATCTTGTTCTCTATCAGTTCCAGGGTGATAATAACAGGTAATTACGGCTTTTATAATCAATTTGCTTGTACTAATAACATATGGTTTTATATAACTCAGAATAAACTCCGCAAATTGGAACAATAACTATTTCAATCAATAAAAAAAAAATTACCTTGTTTTTAAAACCTACTCATGTGGCTTCAGTTTGCTCATTCAGCCATGTCTTTATTAATACCTACAGCAGTCAGTTTATATCTATCCTGTGTATATAAGGCTTCTATTAATTGTCTCCAAAGTTAAAATCTGATGCTGTTTTCACCCAGGTGTATTAACAGTGAATCTTTTTGGCAAGCAGTGAGCTGCAGTTAGAAACTGAAATGTGCACCCCTCCTGGTTCCTGTTGCATGCAGGTATTTTTTGGTTACCTTAAATAGGTAAGTTTATTAATTCTGGTAGAACAAATTTGCTCAGAAGGCAAAAAGTGTTAACATGGATACATTATATTAAATGTTTATATGATTCACGAGGTCTTCAAAGTTCTAGAACTTAGCTCATTATCATTGCAAATATTGAGTCTAAAATTTTATTAAGCCTTGTACTACACCTACAGAAGGGAAAAAATTGGATTATTTAGCAATAAACTAAAATTACTGAGTCAACACTTTTATTTTATTTTAAAATCAGACTCCTTTCCGGTAGAGAGTAGTAAGGTCACCCCTGAGCCTCCTTTTCTACAGGCTAAACAACCCCAGCTCCTTTAGCCTCCTATCATAAGTCTTGTACTCCAGACTAATCATCAACTTCATTCTCACTTTTCTCACAGAATAAAACCAAAACTAATCCCCAACAACATCAAAAACCCCCACTAAACTAAATTTCTTTTCTTAAGACAAAGAGAAGAGCAACCTTCTGGGGAAAAAAAAAAAAACAAACGCAAAAAAACCCCACACACACACAAAAAAAAAACCACCAAAAAAAAAAAAATAAACCAAAAAAAAAACCAAAACCAGAAGTAAATCAAGAAACACAAAAAAACAGGACTGAAGGAAGGACAGGAACACCTGTTTTGTTTTGGAAAATTTTGACATCTGGCTAGATCAGTTCATATTGTTTTCTGAGGCTCTCTCTCCTATCCTGTTCTGCTCACCATATTTTGAGGATTCTATAGCACATCCTCCCTACTTTGCCATATTCAAATCATGCTGTAGACCCTTTAGTTTGGGAAGGATGAATACTCTTGCCAACTTTGCTGAACCCTTGTGTGCAAGGAGCTGACCTGCACTTTTATTCCCTAGGATGACTTGTGAGCATCACGGTTAGCTGACATCAAGGGTAGATTCTGTTTGGATCGTCTTCTGCTGGCTGTCCCCTCACCCTGTTCCCCAAGCCCGGCGATGCTGTTTGCTCCTCTAAGCCCCACCATCATGCTGAAATGTTTGACTGCCTCGGTGTTTCTCATGTCTGGGCCAGGACTCTGGTCCTTTACTGAGAGATCTCCTCCTCTGTCTACGCTCTCAGCCTGTGCAGCTTTGGCTCCACTGCTGGAGCTGGACACAACCATCCATCCTTGTATCACTGAGGCAGCTAACTACTCTTCCTAGCCCAGACAGCTCTGTAAGAACTGGTTCTGCATGCCTTGAAAACTTCACTAGGGCTTCTCATTAAAACTATGAGCTTTTATTACAACCACAAACACATATGGAAGTAAGGAATGGAAGTTTTCACAACTTGTAAGAATTGAACTATTGGCCAGGACAAATCTGTTTCCCCTGTGAACTAACAATGTTGATTTGTTCCAGTCTTTGCAGGAGTCAGTTCTAAGTAATCTGTCATGATAAAAGAAATATTTTGCAGGAGATTTAACACTGGCCAGGATTTAAAGAGAAAATAAATTTAAAAAGGAAATAATTATAATCTTACTCCTAATATTTCTTCTTACTAGCAAAACTTTTTTTCTTTTTTTTAAGTGGAAGCTCTAACAAAACCTCAGAAATTGTTGAATGTAAAAAATGTCAGTGCTTTTAAGTTTCTGTTTCAGTTCTATTTTCCACAGGCATAGAAGCCAATTGCAAACAGTGTTTATTTTTCTAGTAACATTTGCATGTTTAGATAAAAGAGTGAGACATACATGAAATGTCTAACGAAACCTAAAAACACATCCTATAGATGCACTTTTATCCTTGTCTTCCATTCCCCACAGTAACCTTAGTCTTCTTCACTGGGTTCTCTGTTAATACCTTGAATGGGGAGGAGAAGCTGTGTACTTCTGGTACTCCAGTCTCAGCATCAGATATTATCATTACAAAAATACACGATGATTGAAGGGCCATCATCAATTTCCATTTGAAAAGCAAATTTTTGCTTAGTCTGTGCAGTTATAGGAATTATTTTCCAATCCTTAAAAATGCCACTGATTAAAAAAAATACACACAAATAATGAGGAAATAACCAGTTTATCCTTAATATTTTCATAAAGCTGCCTCAAAAAAAAAAAGCAAACTGCAGTGAGACAAAGATGTACCAGACAGTTTGGAACCTATCTCAAATCCTTTTACTAGCCATATGTACTAAAATGCTTGGATAGTTTTAATAATTTATTCATTTTATTAATTTATTAACCTAGTAAAGTAGCCAAGAAAATTAATTTAGGGGATCCAGACTTCAGAACTATTTTATAAACAACTCCTTGATTAAGATTTGTCAACTCTGCATAACATAATTCAAAAAGATTTGTTATGTGTATAAGATATCTTGTAAGCTTTTCAAAATTATCAGGTTATGTTTTGGGATTTCAAGCACCTAAAAAGTTATGATAATTGTGAGCTGAAGTTAAGCAAATAAACATATTTTTATTGATGCCTTAGAAAAGATGATGCTACTTACTGCCTCTTGAAATAAAATTCATAAATGAATGGATGATTTTTTTTACTGGCAGCTCTCGACAGGCTGGACTTTTGAAAATTCACTTTTTTTTTCTTTTTTTTTTTCTTTTTTTTTTGTCCAATAACACATCTTTGGCTAGCACCATGCCTCAAATCAGAGTAAAATGGATGCATTATTAATAAAAAATTACAGGGAATGGTTCAGAAGAATATATGCAACATATATTTTAATCTTGAAAAATGCAGGATTTCCTTCCTTTTGGCCTCTGCCAAATCTCCTCCCCCCTATATTATGAGTCTGCCCCACCCTAGGTAACACCAGGGTCAGACACAGGCTTCATCCTGTTTTAGCTTAACAACAAGCTCAGTTCCTCTTCTGAAAGATCCTTGCCCACATGAAGCTCATAAGTAGACCATCAGTCAAGGACATGACATTACTTTTCATATGATTTTAAAAGTAATAACAAAAATCTTACTCCTTTAATTACAGATGGCAGAAGGCATTGCTCATGTATATTAAGTCTTCAGAAGACCATCAGGACTGAGTGGTTTGGCCTGTGCTCCAAGTGCTGAGCAGGTGGATTGCCAAGGGAAAGGGAAAGTATCACTCGGGCTTTAGGCTACCAAGAAACTCAAGCTGCAAATGCTAATTATACTTTGCACTAGAAAGGGGATAATTGCATTTAGGTGCCTTACCAAAGGGCTCCCTTGAAACTCTGTGGCTTTAAGTGGTGGCAGGAAATGCACAGCACCTTAGGTGTCTGCTGATGAGACACCTCGTCAATGAGCTTGGAAGTCCTGGGAATGTTCGGTACTTAATAGTACCCACTCTGGCACACTCCTGCAACGTGCTTTGCATCCCTGAGGGCTGCTTCTGTAAGTCCTCTACAGGGGTAGTAGTGGCAAAGGATGTGGATGAGTAGGTTAAGAAGATTGAGTGGTTACTAACAAGAGATAGTCTGGTTTGAGTCTGTTTGTTGTTTGACTACATATCTGTAGTGGTTATCACATTCGCCTAATTTTCATTTTAGTGGAATAGGATTAAAAGAAAAGCAAAACAGGTTCAATTCAAAATAGAAACAGTTAGATTTATTAACATACAGTAAAGGTAAACAAACAAAAAAAACCAACTACGAAACCCTCTCAAAAACAACCCCTCTTCCTTCCTAGCAACAATTTACTTTTCCACGAAAAAACAATGCAAAGGGACAAAACATCAGAACTCTTAAGTCAGCATCACTTAATAAAATAGTCTTTCATTCAGTCTTTTGAGAGAGACAAGTCCCTCCTGATTCTTCTGGTAACTTTCCACAAGAGACACAGTCTGTTTGTGACTTCCAGCTTCACTAACGCAGCCCGCCCGACACTGCATCATGTGAGCCTCTTAAAATGTAGCTTTTTATATGACTACATAAGGGCTTGTGGATTTTNGTGCTGTAGAAAAAACTTAGAAACGGCAGCCCAGGTCTTTTCTTCTTTTCCACCCCTCGGTCTTATGGGGTGCGTTTTTAACTCAGCCTGGGCTCGGTGCTGCTCTCCGGGGACCCGGGGGCTGGAGGGAGGAGGGCCGGGGCCATCTCTTTCGGCGGCATCTTTTCGCTCTCCTTCCGTGGCCGCCGCGGGCTGCTGAGGCTCAAAGACCCAGCCCAGCCCGGCTCAGCTCCCTCAGGGCTGGCCTTGGCACGGCCGCCCTGGCCCAGCCCGGCTCTCCGGAGGGCTGGCCCTGATCTCGGCCCCTCGGCCCGGCCACGGCTCCCGGGGCCTCCTGGGGCCCAGAGGCCCGGGCCCCCTCCCGGCCCGGCCGCGGTGTTACCTCATGGTTCGGAGTCCGGAAAGAGGGCGGGTCTCCCAAGATTCCTGTTTTTTAAGCGGTGTCCCAGAGGGTGTACCCCTTTTACCTGATTGGCCAGCTTAGCTGTTAGTTCCAAAATGGATTAACAATTGGTTTTTTTTCCTACTATTTATGCTAAACCAATACAATATCTAATATGTTTGTTCAACAAAATAGGCAATTTATCATCATACATGTGTGGAATTTGCTGGAAAATGAAAGTTCTGTCTTCTAAAAATCTCAATGTTTTCTCACTCTTTTGCATTAGAAGGATGTTTTGAAATGCTATAGTTCTCCATGAAGTTAACTTGCTCCACGGAGAGCCATAGGAAGAGCTGCTGTGATAGTGCCACTCCCCCCTAGTCTTTTGACTGTTCAACAGGACCCCTAGATGGCCTCTTACAAGGCCGGGCGGGGAATTTTCCCTGCTGACAGTGGTTTCCTGGTCAGGCCTATGCATATTGTTCTGGCAGACTCTGTCCCTTCAGGCAGGCAGTCTGCTAAGTGCATAGGACATCATGCACAGAAATCCAACAATTTCAGTACCACTGTGGGGTGGTCTTGGGTTTTTCTCACCCCTAACCCCTAAAGGCTTCAGCCTTTTTTTTTTTTTTTTTCCAGCTTTGGCTTTGGGTCTGCACCTCAAAATCTGCCTTGGTCAAAGCTTGCACAGTAAGTTTAATGATAAAGTTGGAAAGAGATTGATGTGTTCTGAGTTCATACTGCTATTGTGACCCAACCCTTACTTTCACTTGTTAAATTTGATAGTCTGCAAAACAGCAACAGACCTGATACACTCTTCATGAATGTTGGAAGGCAAAGAAAGAAGCTTAATATATGAGGCAGATCCCGTTGGGTGTAAAAAGAACCTTTGTTTTAACGTGATCAAGAATTGTCCAAACAGAAAATGAAGACGGAACTAGCACCAGTTTTCTCTAAATATTCACAAATACATTACAATTCTAGCAGCAAAAATAATGTTTTTAAGTATTTTTGTGTTATTTTAATGATTCATTCAGTGACCATATTTCAAAGTTAAATAAAGAATGAAAAATAGAAGCAACATGATCACTTTTTGTCTTTCATTTGTGTGTTAGTACATGGCAAATCAGGTTAAAAATCCCCTAATAGAGAATTGAGTTCAGATTTCTAACCTTCAGTATTGCAGAATTACTAGACCTTGACTGCTGCCACAAATCTGAAATTACCACCTTGCAGGTATGCACGTTAGGCTAACAATTTAAATTAAGTTTCTCAAATAGAAATTTAATTTAGTTTTAAGAGGAGAGTTATTGTATGCTAATTAAACACCAAATCATTCCTAAAAAGGTCTTTACTGAGTTTTAACAGCTGTGTAATAGAACATCTATGTAGTTGTTCACCTTACATAAACAGGCTCTTAATAATCAATGGAAATTCAATTAAGGTTTAAAAGATCCTATGGAAGCTCAGTAATTACATGTACATGAATCAGCATTTAAGGCCCTCATTTAAAGTATTACTAGCAGTTTAATATTTTCTTATATGTATTGAAATGTTATGATATGATAATATTTTCTTTCTCCTTTTTTCCCTTCCCAGTAATATAACTTCTCATTCCCTCATATCTGCACAGCTTTCCTTCTCCCTCCTTAGTCTCTTGATTGGTGATCAATTTTCTTCAAAAATTACTCCATTTTTTTTTTGTTGATGATTCATTTATAAAATTTCAAATTACTATTTAATTTGAATCAAATGTTCTGGATTTTTTGTTGGGTTCTTTGGTGGTTTTTTTGTTGGTTTTTTGTTTGTTTTGTTGGGGTTTGTTTGTTTGTTTGTTTGTTTGTAGGGGTTTTTTTCCCTCTAGCTTCAATATTAAGGATAACTTCAAAGGGCAAATTCTAATTCCATGCATCCAACAGTGTGGTAAATCCAGAAGAGTAAGAACACTGCCTGTACATATATTTAACGATTTCGGCAATCAGAATACATCAGTACATTGCAGGTCAAGAAACAGCAACTGTTTTCCCCAGGAAAGGCAATTTTCATGTTCTATTCTGAGATCAAATACATGTATGCAATCAAAGACTGAAAAGTGTAAAAATCTGATTTTCATTTTCTTTTAAAACAGAAAGCAAAAATGAGAGAGTCTGGTGCAGGTCTGTTCCTTCACCTCTGAAATGCGTGAGATATTACTTGAGCATTTCTGAATTTTTGGGTGGAGTTTGACATGAATGTGAGGTAGAATTGAGATTGCTTTTGAAACAAAAAAAATAAACATACTTTTGAAGAAATTTCTTTATATATTCAATAAAATATAGGAACCTAATAGTTCACTGAACTGGGTTGGAAAACTGGGATTTTGTTCTTTGGAGAATTCCTGACAACTGGAGTTGTTTTCATTTTGAATTCGATCAAAATGAAATTTTGAATTGAAACTCGGGTTTTTGAGTATTTTTATTATGTTGTCCTAGGAGGTCAGTCATTCTTGGCTTTGAAGAGGGAAACAGGGACTGAAGAGTTAGAAAAGCCCATTTACCAGGTAGAGACCCCTCTGTAGAGTGTACCTGAGAGGTGTCTTGGGGATTGGAGGAAGGAAAAGCACATCACGGCTCTGTGCCTTGCTCTGTTGTTGCTATCATTTGCAGGACATCCCCTGATCAAGGTCTTTATACTAGTTTCTTAATGAATTTGAAGAGGAAAACAAAATATATTGAGCACACTTTTCAGTAATACATCCACCATTTTGGGCTACCTTGGTGACTTGAATACGGAATGGTTTTCATCCTTGTAGAAGACTAGAACAGAGCAATGTTCTATCTACAGCTGGGTATGAGCACTGTCTGGTATTTAAATACAAAATAATTGTTGAAATGTGAGTGTCAAAAGAGTGAGTGGGAAGACTAATTAATTGCTGTTAGTAGACAGACTTTTATGTTGCATGATGGATGGAAATCTGTGTTGAATGAGTGAACAACTTTAGTGAAATGCAATGCTTATACAAATTCTTCATCCAGTTCAAGAATGAAGCCCTTCCAAGAGCAGAGCATTTTCAAGAAGTCAATAGCTTTAAAGATAAATTTTCAAACATAGGAATTAAAGGGAAAAAATTAACGTTATAGAAGTTGGAAAAGTAAGCAAAAATCTAATTTCAATGGGAATAGTGAGAATTGAAATGTGAGGTTTTTTTTTTTTTGACAATGTAGCTGCTGCTTTGATTAAGATTTCATGAAGTATTTCTCTGTGTGAATGAAGTCATGCAACCTCTTGAGAACTTTAACAAACAAAAATCAATACAGAACAAACAGGCAGTTTATAATTTAGTAGGGTGCCCACAACACACACAAGCCCAGCAAAATAGGAAAATGAACCACTGTTTGACTGTATATAGCTGTCAATCCCCCACCTGAGAAGAACTCAGTCAGTTACCTTACTTGGGTCAAAGCTAAAATGCTGAAATCATCTTCACTGAGAGCTCTGTTTTAAAGGAAAAAAATAAGTGTCTCTGTGTTGGCATTAAGGCTTTAAGACTGAATGAAACTAGAGTGGAAAAAATGTCAGTTTGGAAAACAACTCCCTTCTCTCTGCTAGCATTGATTTCTGGAGCTGCCTCTGAATTATATGACTTTCAAAGCTCTAAAATATCTTTGCCACCTCTGGTTTGTGTCTGGAGATGGAATTTGAAGAGTAAAATCCCACAAGAAAGTTCTATTTGAAGCACTTCCAAACCAATCTGGAAAAAAAAAATAGCTTCAGAGAGTTCAGGATAGCTTTTCATAAACATCAAAACGTTTTTGTTCTGTCTACCGACAACTTACTGCAAGTGATTTGAGGTTAAGTCTTCAACAGTAGTAACTTAGAGAAATACCAGCATCAGACTGTGTGTAATATTTTGGGTGTTGTGCATGAGGAAACAAGAATAAGCCCACAGAGGTACGTTTCCATCTCAAGTAATCTGTGACCTCAGTCTGTGGTCAATTAAAACAAGTATGCATATGTTGAATTAATTATTTTTAAGAATCATCTTATGTGATTATTCCTGGTTTATATTAAAATATTTTGGACCCAAGCTTAGTTGGGGGTTGATATAAAATGCTGAGAATAAATTAATTACAAAAGTAAGCCCAGAAAGCATATATAGATTTAGGAGATCACCCATTCGGTTGTTCATCAGAGTATTGTAAACACTGGTAGTGTGAATGACTTATTTTTCCCTATAGACATAACAGTTACAGACATAAAAGTTGAAAACTGCTACATTGGCAAAGGATGTTTGGATTAGCTGTATATGAGCACTTTATCAATGTTTAAAACATCATAATCCTCAAACTAACCTATTCAGGTATAAGTTTGTGCAAAAATTTCCTGCAGCCATCAGGTCCTTTAAACCCTTTCATTTAAGTTATAGAAGCAGTTCTTTCCTGCTGTTATTCTGCCCTAGTATTATTTGTCTTCTAAACCCAACATTGAATTTAAGGCTTTGTTGTCCTCTGTGCTGTCAATTTCCTGTTCCTCTTGTTCCTCCTCTTCTCTCTACAATGTGGAACACATGTTTTTGGGTTAACCCTTAAACTCTTTACTTCATCCTTATTTTAAATGAAGGGACATGAGTCTGTTCATTCCTAATCCACCATTGGATTACATGGACTTGAGGGTATGTGAATTGCCTTAAGGAAATTTTTTATTTTCATTTAAAGATTTTTTACTCAGAGTCCTTAAATTTTAGTATGGTTGTCTAAACTGTGCGGAAATGACTCATCTCTCTCCTCGTTTCCCTTTTTTTTTCTTTGATCACTGCATGTAAATTTGTTGATAAATGAACATTCTGTCTTAAAAAGGATGGATGGATGGATGGATGGATGGATGGATGAATGGATATAAAATCAGGCAAAAGATCCCATTTTAAAGGGATGTAAGTTGTTGTAACTCCCTTTCACCATCTGCCAAACAATGCAGAGTTGCAGCATCTAAACATTGTTCCCGCTTTTTCCAGTACTTGTCACCATGGCTGAAACACAAACTCCTAATCAAAGTGTAAGACCAGGAATTCGTGAAAGCAAGGCAGTTACTAAAACAATTATATGAATGGAGCTAAAATAAATAAAATTAATAAAATATTTTTCATCAGCATGCTTAAACTTTTAAAATCTCTTCATGAAGAAAAATGATATCTAATGTGGAAAAGATAAGTTTGTACATTTAAGTAGTTTGGTACAATATATGCAGAGATAAGAAACAGGATATTTTAATCCATTGCTCTTTTTGATCTATTAGATATGATTTTATGATCAAATCCTCAAATGCTGTCACACTATCATTTCCTAAAGTGCAGTTGTCTTTTCATATTGAAAGTTTTCTGAATATTACTACAAACCCAGAGTTTGGGGGAAATTAATAGAAGCATTGTTATATCCTTTGGTTTTTAACTATCTCAATGAATGTTTCACTCAGGTCAATACAAACATGGTAAGACGTGCCCTTACTGGCTAACCAGGAAAAACTTCTGGTTTAAGTACCCACAATTGCTCTCTAGAACCCTTAATTAAGCACCTAAATTATTTCTCTCTCAAAAGGGTGAAGCACCTGTGTCCCTGAGATGTCAGAAACATTTGTCTTCTGCCAAACCCTGTCTTTGGTTTTACCACTGGAAAGAGAAATCTCTTTGTTGAGTCTGTTTTCACCATGTGTGTGTGATAATTAGAAAAGGACCTTAAATACTATTTCTGACTACACATTAAAATGTATCACTGTATTCCTGGAAAAATTTAATTAATAGTACTCATAACTTTCAGACTTACGTATCTAAGCTTCCAACTGTGCACTGAGATAACTTTATAAATACACCGTGACAAAAGTGTTATTTCAAAAGCAGTGGGAGTTATAGTTCTACACATATTTTGAAATCAAGCCAGTGTTACTTAAGTGCCTAAGTGTGGATTAAGAACTCTACCTTTAGGCATCTGAAATCTGTGGCCACATCTATTTTAAAACATCCGCTAGCATCAAGAAGAGTAATTCATGCTTATTTGAGGTCTGAATTTAAATTTCTCAGCTTTGGGTTTCCCCTTTTCTTCCCCATCTCCCACAATTTTGTTTAATACTTCAATCCACCTACCTCAGCCCATTTTAAAATAGTATACAAATTAACAAATAACAGGCAAATTAATGTTAATATCCACTCTTATCTAAATTCTGTTTCTGTGACTAAATACTGTTTCCTCTGAATTTAAAAATAAAAGAATTGAGGGTAGATACAAATAATGACAAAAACATGTATGCTTTTTACCTGTTTATTTATTTTGGGAAATAGTTGGAAAGGGGTATTCACTTCATCTTATGTTAAACTTCTATAATAAAAACCTTGGAGCCTTATATATTAAAACAAGTTGAACCCTTATTTCAACTGCTCTGCATAGAAGCCAAGAGGGGTGAGAGTTAGAAGACCAATGTGTCAGTTAGTTTTTGTATATATATGTGTATATGGGTGCTGTAGTCCACTTGCAACCTATTTAAGGCTTTCCACAAGAAAGAATGACATAGGGGGTTTTTGTTTTGTTTTGTTTTTTTCCTCCTGAAATTGCATGAAAGAAAAAGGATAAATCCATCATCATGAAACTCTGCACTTTAATGTCCAGAGCATTCACTGCGGGTTGGGAAATTTCATTTCCGGTTATTTGTCCTGGTAAATATTCTGTTTTGTACACTTTTCAGTATAAAATGTGCCAGAAAACACTGGAGTACATGCTGAAAAAGATGAGCTTGGTTGCTTAGGTGAAAGAAAAGATTCTAGGATTTGGCTAACAAGTGAGTTTTAGCATCTTCCTGCAGTCTTCAGTGAGGCGAAGTGCTCTTATAGCCAGTAAGAGATTACAGAATTTTAGTAAATAAAATTTGTTTGAAGAAAATAAAGTTGTTTGATTACTTCAGAACAAACACCCCATTTGATTTGTAAAAAAACCCTTCTTTTTATGTGTGAATCTTGAGGCTGTCCAGCAAAATTTCCTTCAAGAATATCCAGAATATATTGGTACAGAGTAACACAGGAATTGCTACTTTTGTTTTTATGGCCCACATTTCTCCATAATATCTGTGATTTCAACATGATTAAGAATCAATTTTTTTTCAGCACTTCTCTCTCCCTTCCTCACTCCCTCTCCCACTCAAAAATATTCTATAGCATTATTTCAACATATTTTGGGATCAACAATAAAATAGTGATCTGACAGCTAATTTTGCTGATAAAGTTATTATATCTTTAATTATTATGACTTGTTCAAACAAGATGTCATTAAAAGGAACATTTAAATACATTCTTCCTTTCACATGAGTACTGCCAAATAAAATTGTGTTGAATTACACAGTTTCAGTCTTGGCAAAATTATACAAATGTAATCCAATGTATAGCTTTTTATATCATGTGTTAATTTTTAAAATGACAGTTAAATAATTAAATTGGAATGTTAACAGCAGAGGTTCTTTCTCCTGAGAAAATTACATTGCCATTAATCTTGCTTCTTGCTGATGTTTTACGTACAGTGTTATCAGAGGTCTAAAATCCAAAGCTGAGTAAGAAGCTTTAATTTTAACTTTGTACATTTTAGAGCAATAAAAATTCAAGATGTTACTCCAAACTTCATCATAATTATGTCACGTAACATTGAGATTTTAATAATGCACTTTTTTAATGGCTCAGTGAATTCTTTACCAGTGTGGAGTAGAGTTGCATATACAATACAAACTTTAATACAGTTCTGTACAATCTTCAGGTATTTGAAGCTCTGAAGACCTGGAAAGCTTTGTTTTGTTCTTAGTTTTAGGTCATTTTAAAGGAAAATATTGTTCATCTGCCAGAATTTATATATCAAGATGATGTATTAGTAAGAAGCTAAAAATATGAGATAATTATTTTAATTTTATTTTTGTTCACAAAAAGAACTTGGCCTAATTAAGGCATATTTTGAGAAACAAATTGAATAGCAGTAAAGATGCTCTGTATAAATATTTACTTCTACAAGATGCTTTTCGCTGTGGCTGTGTTTTATAGGCCATGCAGGAATTAGTTCAACCAACAGTGAAATGTCATCACCTCTAGAGTAAAATGTGGCAGTTGTTTAACAATGTACATAAATTATACAAAACAGTATATAGTGAATTAAAGGTATTTAAATACTTTATTTAGTTGCAACTGTAGAGAATATTTAAGTTGGCATAATGTATTTACTCAGTTTGGACATTGTCCAGGATGCTGCATTTAACAATCTGAGCTCTTGTGAAATGTGCCAAGGGATATTTAATTAACCCACTTGGTCAGCATCTTAGATTTATGTTATGGTGCACAGCTAATACCACCAGCAGCATCTTAGTACGGCATTGATTCAGTGTGGAGCCAGAGTGAAGAATACCACCTACTGAGTGACCAACACCACTTCCTACAACAGCTGGGTTTTCCTTGGAGGTCTTCCATCCCAATTACACAGCAGGCCCAATCTTGCTTAGTTTATGAGATCTGACAAGATCAAAGCCCAAGGTGGTATAGCTACAGACTTATACTGTCTTGTGTATTTGGCTTGCTAGCAAATTTATGTCAAATACATGTATCAAATGATTTCTAGTCAGATGCATTGTTGTTGTGTGCATGAATGTAAAAAAGAAAGGAAAAAAAGAGTTACTCCAAAGCTTAAAAAAAAATATATATATATATATATACACACATGTGTTTGAAAGAGTCACAAAATCTGCGTTCATCTTCTTCATCCTAAAAGACTCGTCAGGTCTATTCTCTCCATCAGAATTGAGGAAAGAGTGACAATTTCTATTAAATGTTTATAAAATTATTTTAATACACCTGTAAAATTTCTTTTGAGCGGTCTGCTTTTCAACTAACTTTAAAATCACTGTTCAATGCATCAGAACAATCTGAAATACAAACCAGCGTGGTAGTCGGAATGTATGTCCTTTTACACATTTGTTTCTTCTGGAATTTATTCAGATTTTATTAGTCTTCCAATACACTGCCAAATGAACATAAGGAAACATTACTCATTTTCCCGCATAATACCCATCAGAGGACTGTGCTGTAAGCAAAGTCCACCGGTGCTCCATCAGGGTTTTTTTAGTTTATAGGTGTGGTTGAGGACATCATAACAAGTAGATAATTGAGTATCAATTATTGACCCACTTTGACAAAATTTTCCCCTGTGCCCAAAGAAGTAGACCTTGGTTTACAGTGTGTAGTTACAGTATGTCTGTCTCTTCTAAGGAGAATATGCTGGAGCATATACTCTTGTGCAAGCATATCTGTGAGAGCAGTGAACACAGCTCATGGAGTCTGGAGAACACCAGTAGCCTGACTATTCAGTAGTAGATTTTTGCTAAATAACCTCTCATGTGGTCAACCTTATACCGCAGCCCCAGCTAACATATCTGGGGCCTATATTTACAGAACTGAATTTTTATTTTTCAATCTACTCTTCCATGCACTTGAATCTTCTGGAAAGTCAAAGTCAAAAGTATTTCCATCTGGTATTTCCCAGGCTCATCAAAGAAAACAATCAGCTAACAAAACAATTGGTAATACCTGTAGTATTTCACAGTAGTGACCTTCCTTACATAGCAATACAAATTTTCACTTTTCCCCATAGGATCTGCAGGTGCCAGTTTCAGTACCCTGATTTATACAATTTTTATCTCACTAATTACCTGCCTACTCCCAAAGTCTGCTTATAATTCTTAATGGTTTACAAGTGATTATAATGAACTAGTGTTGAAGTTTCTCTGTTCATTGTTTATTCCTTTTGGCAATGAAAACTGACTGAGAGACAGTGCTTTGGTATTTCTTTTCAACCTTGAACAGCATACTAATAGGCAGGTGGATTGACAGGTAGACTGATATTGGCAGGGGTAGGGGAAGGGAAAGATTGCTTGACAGAGCCTGTCTTTATGGCATGTGCACAGGGACCTCCAAAGTAAGGTATGCATAAGTGCCAACTCCTTTCGTTTAAGTCTTATTGACTCTTGACCTGTGCTTTAGTACTTATAGCTGGCAAAATACATATATGATGCAGAATTTCAATTTTTGTTCTTAATAGGGACAGTATCAGGCCACTTCAAATCATCTGCCACTCTCCTTAGTACCCTCTGTGTCTCAGAAGCTTTAAAAATCATATAATACAGCTAAATAAAATACAGCTATTATAAAAATTAGTTTGTTTTTAGATGCAAAATTCAGCTGTATGTAGAATGGTAATTTTACTTTTATTGTATGGTAAGTCACTGTCCCTTTCTGTTGCCACTATGTGGCAGATATGCACTTGTTCATGTTATAGAATCTGTGCATAATATGTTTCAGATTAGCATTTTTTACCTAGTTTAAAAAGCTGCTCTTCAAGTGATGAGGTTTTGGGTTTTGGGTTTGGTGCTTTTTTCTTAGTGTTTAAATGCAGATATTTATTTACAAAACTCAGAACAATCCCACGCACTGTAAAATTATTGTTTAACTCAAATTTCTTCTTCTCTCTTGTTCTGTCTGCATACTCAGTTAAAAAAATTCTCCTTTTTTCTGGTTCACAAAGCTTAGATGTGAGAGTAAGAGGTGATTGAGAAGCTGAATGCTCAACAGTGTAGGCCATAAAGTATCTTTGTTGGCACTTGTGAACTGAACTGGGACAGCACAGCTGGATCTGAACATTAATCCCTCAATAATTGATGATTAATCTATTAAAGTTTAATGGAGAGTTGATAAGTAATGGTCTGGCTGCCATCTCACTTGATTGTAAATATAGCAAGTTACCTGGAAATACGTTTTTTTCTTTTGTCCATCAGAAGCAAACATAGAGGAAGGAGAAATAAGGAAAGAGAAAGCCAGATGGAGGGAGAAAATATGTCCGTGACAAAAGTTTGGGTCAAGGAATCTGTCTGCACCATGGCAAGCACAAAGCACTGGTGGCAGTCAGAGAATCACTCACACAGGCAGACCCCTCATGCAAATTGCTTCATTCCAATTCTGTGCAAGACAATTCAGTTCTAGTGCACTCTGTAGGTTACCTAGGAATATCAGACTGAGTGTGTTTTACCCTTTCAAACTACATTTCTGAAGCAGTAGATGGCTTTAGCAGCAGATCATTTTAGGCAGGAAGAAAACCCTACCCCAAACCACTAACAAGAACAAACCCCTTTTAATAGGTAAGTTTAGTTCTGCAGTTCTTCGAGATACTGTTGGAGGTGGAGGATTGTACACGTCAGTGTGAAGTGGCAGTGTCACAGTACGCTCTTGAAGAGCTGCACTTGATGATGAAAGCACATGTTTCGGGAAATCTTAGACAACAGGTGGCATGATAACCACTTTTAGCACAAACAGATGACATTTTTTATTCATCCATAGCCTTATGTGTGCAAGCATTATGCTCTGTTGTGGCCTTAGGTCTCTTTCCTGCCAGAAGAACAAGGCTTGCTCAAGTGTGAAATTCACCAGTATGAATGAGACCAGTATCTTCCATCACTTTTAATTTTATCTCCTACCAATCATGGAAATGGGAAACTGGGAACATGTATCTGTTCCTGTGGCAAACCAACAACAAATACATTTTTCGTATTTGAGTATTTGTCACACTGGATGTTATAAGATAATTTACATTGTGTTTATCTGTCTATGGCAATTTGGGTAGATAATAGGACGTAACCTGAAACTGGTTGATGCCATTCATCGGATGTTGCTTTGTATTAGGCTGTAAGGTGGGTGGGGTATTAAGCTACCTGGACTGGGTAGGATGCCTGATGCCCAAAACAGCTGAAGAAATCAACTCCTAGAGTATGCAAGCGAATGACTTGTGTTTGAGGTGTTGCATGATGTGACTATTTCTGTTCAGAAGCATAATTTCTAGTTGTATACATTTTAACTATGGAGCAAGTATTTGTTATCCATCTTCTTCGCTGCTCACTTTCTTTCATCACTGTGAGGGAAAATTTCTAGGAAAAGGCACAGTTCTGGTGTGTAGCTGTATTACAGATCCCAATGGAAAGTATTTGAATTCAAATAATTTTTTAAACTTAACTGTGGTTTCCTTTCCTCTTTTTTAAGTTAATGACATCCTTAACGCATTATAAAGTTTATTTAGTAATGCCTGAAAAAGTTATGCTATGAAGATTATGGAGAGTTAAAACAATATGCCCAACTGTGATAGAGTGACCTGGAGTTGTTGGGCTGGTAGAGATGTTCACTGTATCTCTTCCCACTATATTTGAAAAGACACAGCGGTAAGTTTTAAAGCAAGAGAATTAATAAGAAAATAATTGCATTCTCCTTAATTTTAAAAAAGAATTGTTCATCTGACACTTGGACATAGCAGTCAATAAAGAACACATATTCTTTGGTTTGCTGAAGCAATTTTATACGGTTTTATAATTTTATAATATGATAATTATACATAGTATGAATATGTGATAATGCCACAAATATTTTAAATGTATAATTTAGCATGAAAAATATCGTAAATTATGTTTGATTTTAGTTCTAAATGCTGCTAGAACAATTGAGAAGTCTGAATGAAAAGCAAATCCAGCTGAAATACGACAGATTAGGTTATGATGAAAGCATGAGCCTAAGTAAATATCATGTGATTTAGAAGATTACTTTTTAATAAAAACAAATATTTTTAAAGATACACATAATTCAGAAAGGAAGAAAGGATTATTAATGTATAGTTATATCCAAAAGCACTGGAGAAGAATTTTTTAAAGTCCATATGACGTGATTGCCATATCTATCAGGAAAAAGAGGTGCAGTCTCAGTCTTGCTGTTGTAACTGAGCAACCTCGAGTGCCAAGGTCTGTGTCATGTGTCTGAAGAGGTAGAGAATTTCTTTTTCTATTAAACATATACCTCAGAGTATCTTAACACAGAAAGTGAAAAAGATGTTTGACTTCTAAGAGTATAAGTGGAGACAGTAATTAATTTTTAGATGTAAAATTTACATTTTTACAAAGAAATACTGCTTAGTTAAACAAAAACAAAGCTCTAGAATAGTGCCCCACCTTAGTATGATAGACAAACATGTATATTTACCCTGGCTTCAGATATAGCAGAGCATTTATCTTGTAAAAAACCAAACCAAATCAAACCACAAAACTAGCGCTGTGTTTGTAAATGTAAACTGGTGAAAACATTCCAGGCTCTCTTTAATATAGCACAGTTGGGTGTAGCCATAGCACTGATTAAAGGCTGAACATTTTGAGTATTCCTCTCCCAGCACATTTTAGGAAGCACTAGTACCAGGCACACAGTTACCTATTCCAATCACTCTTTATAACTCAGACCATGCCAGCAGTAGTTCAGACTCCTCATGTTCCACATGGGCTCATGTGGAACATTCAGCCTTGGGGGGACCAATGGGTTGTCCAAGAGCCTGAGTCCAAGACATATTTAGGCTTACTTGGGAATTTCATGCAGTCCGTGTTCTGGTCTTGTCTTCAAACATCTTTTTAACTCCTGTTTAGTCAAACAGTAATAAAAGCTTTATTCATGAAGTGGAGAGCCGGAAAATTTGTTTTTGTCTTGCAGAAATACTACATCAAAAGATGGTTGTGTGACTGGAACAATAATAGAAGCACGAAAACTTGCATAAGACAGAGAGGAGGCCAAGGATGGATTTGTGGAAGGAAAGCTCACCAATTCAGGAATACATTTGGATTTGGGGTTTTTAAACCTCAAATCCTCCACATAAACACCAAAACCAATTTTACCAAGAGGCATTGGAGAGGCATCAAACATCTTATTTCCACCTGACCAGCAATTTTCTATTCTTTTAATGATGGTATTTTATGATAACTAGTTTGCATGCAATGATTCCCATCTTATGAAGCAAGCAGTAGCTACACAAGTTGCATAACACTAATCATACTTAAAAATCATATAAAATCTTCATCCTTAGAGATGTCTTTGCAGCAATTTGTTCCAAAGGGAAAGTTAATCCTGTTATAGACTAGTTACACAGCAGCTTGAAAAGGTCTGCAATAAAAAACAGTCAGACGCCAACCAGATTCAGATGCCACTGCTGGAAAAGCAAAATCTATAAACTGGCATCTGGGTTCTTCATCTGCCAAGCTTGTCCCCTAAGTAGTTAAATTGTTTGGCTCCTATGCATGAACTGACAGGGCAAACAAACCACAGCAGCCTATGTTTGACATCACCAGTAACACAGTAATGTCAAATCCATCTTCAATGGAGTATGAAGACTTCTCAACTCTCACTGATCACCTGTGAGACTGAAAAAAGTTCTGAATTTAACATATGTCTGATTTTTTGCCTCTCATGTTCTAAAATTGTTTTTGTAATGAAACAGTTGAGCCTTCATATGGATTTCAGTAACCTTTCCTTTTTTTTTTTTTTTTTTTTAAGAATTGCTGTTGTTGCATTTTATGTGCAAAAGGCAATAGAAAAGTATATTGTTCTTTATAAAACTCTGTGTTTCTGCAGAACTGAAATTCGGATTCTTGAAATCTCAACATTTGAAATTCATCAGTGTCATAAAAAAACCCGGACGTCTCAAATATGAAGGTAGATAAAATTTCTGAGACCTAATGTTAAAGGAGGTTTAGATAAAACAAGAAAAAAACATCTAGTTTCTTTACAATGGGGTTTGAATTTCTTGTTGTATCACATATGAGTAGTGACATGCTTCCAGAACTTTGGCCAAAAGTTCCTCATGCCATATACAGTCATGAAGCTGGACTTTCCCATGGGAAACATCTGTATTAGAAGCCATTTTACAAAAGCAGGACATTAATTTTTCATACAGGTAGTTTTCATAGCCTTTCTCATACAAATGAAAATTTTGAGAGGGAAAAAAAATTGCCTTTCAGTCATTAACCTCACAGCAGAAAGGAGAAAGCTTCCTTTAAACATGGTGAAAATGGCAGTGTCAGCAGTTACAGTCTGCAGGTTTTATAGCTGGCCAGGGTTTGTTTATGTCTTCTCTACCACAGGAAGGCTTTTTCAGAACATCAATTCTCTGGCCGCAAAAAAACATCTAATCATTTCAGCCCATACCTTTTCATGAGTATTATCTTTGATGACTTTTATTTTTTCTTCAGTCTGTCCTTTCCTGTCTAAATTTATCCTAGTTGATAGTAGCCCTCTGAGCAACTTCCTCATGTGTTCATTCTTTCTTTTCCTAGGAAAATGATCCCAGCTTTCTTAGTTTCCTGCTACAATACAGGTTTGATTCTCCTCAGTGTTGTGCATTCTGAGTTCTGGCTTTAATTCAGCTCTCCTGAATGTGCATGGCATGAATAGACACCAACATTTCAGATAAGTTCTCCATAGTGCTGTCTACCCATCCAAGAATACATCTACTTTTTTCCCTTTTATTTCCTCCTAAAGCAGATCAGGTTCACATTGTGCTGGGTAAACAACTGGTTTTCGTCCTCATTTGATTGGTCCTGTTTCTGCACTCCTGTTAGGCCCTAAGGGTGAGGTCCATGTTCTATGAATATTTGAATTTCATCCTTTTCCCCTAATTTGATAGGTCCTGTTTCTGCATTCCTGTTAGGCCCTAAGGGTGAGGTCCATGTTCTATGAATATTTGAATTTCATCCTTTTCCCCCAAACTCTTCAATTTTCTGCATTTGCTAGGCAGAGGAACAATGCAATGCAAGTGTCCTGCTTACAGACAGATCATCTTCTGTGCAGACCATGTTTTCTCAATTTGTATCACCAGCTGTTTCAGGAACAAACCATTGTTTTACCCAAATCTTTTACAGAGCATCCAAGCATCTCAATCAGAAGGCTAGCATTAGGTTTGTCACCATTCGATCCAATAATTTCCCTGTCAGCAAAATTTAATGCTGTCTGCCTTACAGCTTTTATCCTGTTTTTTACTATGTTCCAACTTCTCTAGATGCTTAAAAATTTCTGATATAACACCTAATTCCATATTTAACTACGTTCTTATTTAAATTACATTATGAAAGCCTGGGACAAAGGGAAGTGGTTTAAAGTTATTTTGTTGACTGAGGAAAATTCCTTTTCTTTACAAGAGGAAAATAAATATAATAACAGGGATATGTTATTTTTTTGCTTGTCACACACTTTTCTCTAACTAGACACTTAAGGTCTGTGTTCTGGTGTCTGATCAAGTACTGTTTTATTGCATTCATCTTTGCTGCAATTGTTTTGTGAGGCTACGTGCAATAAAGGTTGTCTTCAGCATCCCATGATTTTCTAGAGAAACTGACATTATGAACGTCTGTTATGTATCAAGAGCCCTTCAGAATATTTAAGATGGAGGCAACTCAAAAGTGAGGGTTACATGCTTTTCCTCTCTTGAAGAAAGAATGATGACATTTAGGTATTTGAAAATAAGTAAATGAGGTAAGTAAATTTAATTTAGGAGAATTTCAGTAAGTTTCATTGAATCAAAATTCTTTTTTCCCCTTGGGGGAAAAAAAGAAAATCCAGTTAAAGAAAGTAGTATAATTGTTTACATTTGAAAAGAGTTTTCAGTGCCACTTATGACAGGTTTTACAGTACAGGCTTTGGTAAAAAAGTACAGCACTGTCTAGAACAAGCTCCCTTTTTTTAAAATTCACTTTTTAGATTTTTAACTAAATTATGTGATTATGAAAGAAAATATATATATAAAATATGTCTGAGAATTATTATTATTGATGTGATTCCAGTACTTCAGCATATTATGTTCATTTCATGCTGGATATTTAATACCATTTGTGTAACCACCCTATAGCAAACTTTGCAAGTTCCCCTAAAACAATACATTAAAGCAGCCTTAAAATACGTTTCTCTAAAGTGGGCTGTGATGAGGGAGAAGTGATACAGGTGGAGTTATGTTATGTCACGGTAGAATGTTTCAGCATGTCCAATAGTAAAGGGATACGTAAATTCTTATCATTAGCTGATGAACTTTTTGAAGCCAGGACATGTTCTTGATGCTCTGTGAGGACCCAAGTACATTTATGGAACCATGTAAATGTTTCAGGATAAAATGGGTTAGGTTGGGGTTCTTTTCCCTTCACTATTTATCTTGGATTGATTACCTTAAACTACTCTCTTGCTAAAGCATTCAAATTAATTTCCTCACTTACCAGAAAAAAAAAGGATAAATTAACTTATTGAAGTTGCAGGGTGGGGGGTTGTCTATGGGATCACAGACACAACTGGTTACCCCTTTAAGGTTTAATTTTCCTTTGGCTTACCTTATGTAAGAGTTCTAGCATTTATATACTAAGGTATTAAGGGCTCTACTAATCTACCTTGTGAAATACCTGATTTATTTAGCTTCAGCGCACAGAGGCACAAGAGAGTTAATGCAGGGCTCTCATATAAGTTTTACAACTTGTGACAACACAAAGCACCTCTCAGATGTTAATATGCCATGGGGCTTTAAATCTCATGCATTTTGCAAATATGACCTGAAAACAAAACTCTGGTTCTTATCAGTTTAAATACTCCATTTCTTTTAAATTTGTAAGTTAAAAATAACTAGAATTTTGTTTCAAATATTAATGACAAACCCTTGCCCAACAGACCTTAGAAATCATTTGTTTTACCTGTAAAATATAAACTAATTACTAATGTTAATGCTCACTTATTAGCTTCTTTTACTGAGAAGTTAAGATGCCAGGATTTTCACAATTTATACAGACAAAACTTCCTCATAATTTTAAGTAAAATACCTTTCTTATAGAGTTTTGAGTTTTGTCAAATTATTTTTTCCTAAATCGTGAAAATCTGACCATAATGAATAAAATTAGGAGTCTAAATGAACAAATTAATATCTGCCTCAGATACCTGATTTTTAAGGGTCTAGTTGAAAAAAAATAGAAGTTAAAATTTTTAAAGGCCTGCTTAATCCAAACTGTTAAAAGTAAAAGGTTAAAAAGAAACATGAGGTTCAATTTTCAGATAGTTTAGGATGTGATTTAGTTAAAGACCAAAAAGCATGCAATTATTCAATGCACTGGCTTATTTTATATAAGTAATGATAGGGCCATGAAAATTTTTTCTGGACTTACTCCAGGAAAATTCACAGCTATATATAAAAAATGTGCAACAGTTGCACCACCCATTTTCCCTATGGTTTCTATCTCCAAAGAAGGTAGAAAAATTTATTGTCTTGTATCTGAAAGTTGCCAAGCATACCTTCCTTTGGGAATCATCTTCATTACTGTAATTCTTAGAAGCTCAAGTCATGGGCCAATACTCCCTGGTGCTAGTCACTGTACAAACAAATTATGTATAGCTGTGTTTTTTTCTATAATGCCAGCCAAGACCAAATTAATGAAAATAAACAACTGTAGCTGTATCTGCTGCAGACTAACAGCCAGAGTACTAACATCATTAGTCTACTGCAGGAATTACAGCATGAAATACGTAAAATTATGCATTGAATTGAGTAGTGTAGAAGATCTAGTTTCTAGACAACAGAGTACAGTGGTAATTTTTACATCTTAACTTTGATATATGCTGCCTTGAATTTTATGGTTTCCATCAGTGCTTCTTTTTTAGGATTTTTTGAGCAGCTGTGACTTTCAGGGTAGCTTGACAGACAAATGCACTTCAATTTTCTGAGAATGTCCTGACAACACTAGAGAGGAACAACTTAAGTCTCTGAAGCCACTATCCTACCCTGCTCCCTGGTGGAGGGAGTAGAGAAGGTATACCCAAGAAGTCAGCCTTACCTAGTCAGATAATGCATAGTGTTTTATGGCTCATACATTTGTGATGAAGCAGAAGATGACATCTGATGTCATCTTTAAAATGCAGGTTAAGTTTATTTGAAACAAAGCTATAAAGCATAACTTAAGAAAGGCTCTGTGTTCTCCCAGAGTTTATAATCATGAAAAGAAATCAGAACAAAAGCATAAAAAGATTGAATTATAGCAGGTAATTAAAACAAAATGCTTGCTGTGCTAGTCTTGTCTGCCACTCCTACTCAGTCAGAATGATAGTTTATTTAATAAGCAGTCTGATTGAAATGGGTTGGTTAACCATTGAGTCCGGGCTATTCTATAGGAAGAAGCAGCAGAATCCAGTAGGTGATGAGTAAAATGCAATGCTTAATCCTTATATCTTGCTAAAAATTGAGCCTTTGGCTACATCCAAATGTGCTCAAATATATTTTGGAAGACATATATTTTCTATCAGCATGCTGGTTTTTTCCCCCTTCCTGCTAAAACATTTGACATACATAGTCTGCAGAGGTCTTTGACACACAATGACTACTTAGTTTCCTTTCTCCTTTTTCCATTGGGCAGAAGCAAGAAGCTACCAAGCCACAGGTAGGTCTTGCATGGGCTTTAAAAGTTTTGGAAATACAAAATGCATGAAGCTGTCATCCCAAGGCAGGCATATAGGTAAGTACACAAGCATTACTTTCTGGTACAGATGCATGTTTAGAAACAAAGGCCCTACCCAATGGGTTCCTGTAAATAAATTCTTCAGGGCACCATGTGTAATGGGTTCTTGTAGATAAATGAGAGGAAACACATTTATTGTGAACTTACCCTCTTATCTAACGTTATATCTGAGTTGCTTGTGCCGCTTTAATTGTTTATCTTCTTAACAATGATGTATTTTTTAAGTGCAAAAGTGCACCTCCCATAACGCTAATTGGAAAAATAAAGAAACTGTTGCATACACAAATTTGCATCATGTCTTCTGAAAACTATGTCGGAATCAACAATGTCGTATTTCATAGCAGCGGACAGAAAACAGCTTTTCAAGTTGTTGGTAAGATAAATGTCATAATTTTCCCTCTAGGAAATAGTTCTGCCATCATGCCAAAGAAAAGGGCAGTTTTGTTGGCTAAGGAATATTTCAGATTTGCATTGAAAAATAAATTTGAATTCCAAATGAACAGCAAGAGCATTTAATGCAGAGGACTAGAGTTTTGTGTAATAGAAGCTCCTTTTAGGTAAATTTTATGAAAAAAAAAGAACCGTGAAAAGTTATAACAACAATTTATTATTTATTTTATTTTATT
>WBMY01013735.1:0-12388 GCA_013397315.1 Donacobius atricapilla
TGTAACTCTTTACAAATTCATGTTTTACTGCATACTTCCTGCACAGGAACCTCTACATTTTGCTGAAAGCTTCCTGAAAAGACTGAACATCAGAAAATTTTAAGTAAGCTAAAATTTATGGCAGTAATGGTTTAAAAATATAGTCACTGAATAACATGTTTCATATATTGCAGACTGGGGGAAAAAGGACTGAGCGACTTGAAAGTTTCTTCCATCATTAACAGCTCCCCTTCCCTAGTGTTTGTGAATCTCAGCCTTTTTGTAACATTTTGGGCTTGCTCATATTTGTGAGTCAGGAAAAAGAGAGGGGAAAAAAAAAAAAGGGCCTGTATTTGTCTCTGTATGAACATATGCCCAAATAACTTCTTACAATCCAGCAGCCCTATTTCTGTGCCTGACAATCTAAGTCTGCTCCTTGTCCCTTCCCAGCAAAAGCTCCCAAGCTTTGGAATGTTGTGTTGTAAATAAAGCTAAACTAAGTTTATTTGTTTGTAAATAAGGTTAAGTTGACCTCAGCTGAAGGATAAGGGCATGGAGATACTGATGGGTTTTGTGGCTACTTCTCCTTAGAAGCATGTTGTAGTTTTTAATGAAACAAGGAAAGAAGATCTGGTAGGGAGAGATGGAAAATGAGAGTGATAAACAAGGGGATGGCGGCTACAGGGAAAGGACAGAAATCCTGATTTGTCATCACCCGTGTAACAGTGTGTCTGTCTGCTGTGAATTCAGTTCAGCACGTTTTAGCTGTATGACCGGCGTGTTACAAAGGCCGTACATATGGAGTGGGAATTTGATTAAAATCAATTTTATTTTATCTTTGTGTCTACTTGTGCAGCTCTACTTGTGCTTCTTTTGTGGTGGGTTTAGGTAGAAATGTGCCACTGGTGGAACAGTTGTGCAGTCTGTACAAGCAAATGGGGCCCTACTGTAGCTCAGCTGGACCTAAGCAAAGAATAACAGTGCTGAGCTTGGGCAGCTTAATATCTCTTCTCTGATTTCTGAGCAATGTTTCTCTGCATAGCAACAGAACCCTTTTGAGCTTTCTGATGAGGTCTGAGTCCCCAGAAATGTTCCCAGCCGCTAATGTGAATATTGGGAGCAGCAGCAGATGTTCTGCCATTAGCTTCCTTCTCTGAATTGACTTCTCTGAATTTCTTCTAATTTGCTTCTGTGAAATTTGCATACACATTTTTTTCTAGTCTCCAGACCTATTTAAATCCCGCAGAGCAGATGCTGGCTTGTGGTTCATCTTCCTGTTTGCTGGCCAATATTTTTCGCGGTATTGTTGTGAAAACAGTGCATCGAACCTATGGCAATGAAATATCTTCTGTTTACTCGAGATGCACTGTACTTTCCAGTTCAAAATCCCTGTGTGATTTCTAGATGTCACCTGCTCTTGCCAGCAGCAGCTCCTGTCATGAGGCTGGTTTCTGCAGGGCCAGCTGGGTGTGGGAAGTGTGACTGAGCCCCTGTCTGGGCTGGATTGATGTTCCCATGTGTGAGTGAGCACTGCCAGAAGCAAGACCCTGAGCTGTGCTGACCTTCATTAAGAGATTACTTAATTTTGCCAGTGGTGAATATTACTTGTCATAACGATGCATGAGGTACAGTCTGAATCATTCTGCAACAAGTTCAGTAAAGCAGAGGTAATGTTTTCCTTCATATACCTGGAAAAATAATGGTGTTCTTTGTATGGGAATGAATNAGATGGTCCCTCCACGAGCAGACACTGAACAATTTTCATTTTCATTTTTTTATTTTTTCGTTTTTCTTTTTTTTTAAACAGAAAAGGGTGTGATGTCGCCCTGATGTTTTCAGCCTTCTCTTCTGTTTCACAGTTTTCATGGTTTAGGTTGTTTCTCACACACGGGTGTGTAAACACTGGCAATGTTTTCACAAATTCAAGGGAAGTTTTCATTCCTGTTCTTAGAGATACGGACAGCTGATGGACAGTTGTCTTGACCAATGGGATGGGGAGAGGTGTCAACCTTCTCCCCCAATCCCTGGCCTTTGTAGAAATACTATAAAATGGAGTCAGATCTTCTTAAATAAATAGTTCATGCCTTCTCACCAAAGTGTGTGTGTGTTTGTGTGTGACGAACAGTGTCAGGGAGGTGAGTGAGCAGATCCTTCTGTGCGTACTGATGTGGGAGTGTTGCTTGGCTATGTGGTGGGCAGAGAAGTCAGTCGGCCACTGCTCAAGTTCCTGGCTCAGCTCGGGCCCCTCAGACACCAGAATAACACATTCCCATTTCAAAAGCCCACAGAGATGTGGGAGTTGATCTCTTGTGTTTGTTCTGTGAACTTTCACAGCTGATTGGCACTGATCTTTTATGCACCACATAGACGAGCTTTTGTGGTTGACATTTTGGGATGACTGAATATGAATTAGCCTAGGTAAAAATATTTCTATTTTTCTATCTTCAAACAATGCCCTCCTTTTCCAAAAATGGCTGCACTAACAGGTCAGATCAAATCCAGTTTTTACTGATACAGTGCTGTAAAGGAATTGGGATTCACAGTTGGGAAAAGGCAGAACTGGGTTTTCTCTTGTTAGTATTTTCTGTGAGAATCTGAGAGGAAACTTGTGTCCTTTATATGAGGTGTCGTGGCCATCCTGAGCATTTAGCAGGTCATGTAAGTCATGAAGAAGAGACCCAAATTCTTGTCAGTCAGAAAATATTGCCCTGGCAAACTTGAGTAGGTATGAGAAGAGAATGGGCTTAGACCATGAGAACTTTTTGTGATACATCAGCTACACAATTATTTTTTAAATATTTCAGCAGTCCTAGTGAGATGTCTCATGTGTTGAAGTCAGGGGTGAGTTTCTGTGCTTTGCTGCATGGGGGTCAGTTTTGGCACATCCAGTCCTGTGTACCAGTTGTACTGGGGTCTCTTCTGGTGTTGAGATTCATGATTCTGTACCCTGCGAAGATAAAAATCAACCAATCACCTCATCCTTTGAGGAAGAATTGAGCTTTTAGATAAAGTGGGTCTAGGTGCCATGTCTACACTGGTGTCACAGGAATCTCTGATTTTTTTCTTGTTTCTGAGCAGGGCTGCCCAGTGCACTTCTGCAAAAAGCCATGGCACAGACACACACACAGGAACATCCACATCACTATTTGCAAGTTCCCTTATGCTCTCAGCATAAAAATACTTCTGTTTACAGCTCCTTATTGTAGCCATTCTTTACTATTAATTTTCAGGTAGCCCAGTTGGTCTGTTACTAAAATATCCTCAGGTTTGAGCTCTTGGGCTGGAGCTGCTTGGAAGCTCAGCTTCCACTAACACATTTTTTCATCTTGCCCTGCAATGAAGCCCAGGCTGACTGTTATTTGACCACTGTCTGGGTAAAACCCAAGCTCTGGGGATGGTGAGAGGCCAGCAAAGCTGCTCATCCCTGAGCAGAGAGCAGCCGGCCCTGCTGTACTGCAGGCTATGTCCAGCCTGGAGCTGGCTGCAGAGGAAAGGCTGAGTCATTTCCATGGGATATTTCACAGAGGAGTTAAGTGACGCGGGACTCGGCTCTGAGCAGCTCTGCTTCCTGGTGAATAGTAATTCTGTTTACTTAGAAGAGCAAAAAAACCACTAGGGGCCTCAGTGCTGCTGTGTCATCCCTGACTGGAGAAAGTCTTGTTTATCTCATCCTGAAAAGAGAGAGATGAGATTCTGGTGGTGCTTTTCAGAAAATAATGCTCTACTTTTGGAGAGTGTAGGCAGTGGAAATAGTCCATAGGTTTGATGTTTGAAGCTTTTTTTTCCTACTTTTTCTGTAACAGCAAGAACAAAAGAGCCTCAGGAGGGACTCCTGACACCCAATGCTAGGCTGATTTCTTTTGTCACAACAAAGCAGCTTCAAGCTTGTAGCTGCAGAGGAGTGGTTTGGGGTTTAAGATGGACTGAGTGAGGCTTGGAGCTGGCTTGGGATTTTTTTCTTCTGGTTTGATTTTGATGTGGCATTTGTTTTGCCCAAACACTATTAGTTTATATAGGGTCAACTATAAATCTTTTACTACTTTTTATATAGGGGAACAGGAAATAACTGAGAATGCTGTTCCATCTGAGGATGGGATATTTTGACTCAAAGTGCTGGAAGTCAGTTCCTACTTTATGGCAGCATGTTATGAGAATTGCTGATGCTTCACAGGGCACAAAGGAGTGTGGGTCCCCTGCAGGGTCACACATTGGGCCTGTGGTCAGTGAGAAACACTGGGGAAGGAATTCCTCTGCTCAGGGCTGCCCTGGACCATGGACATGCTGCATGATGGGGTCTGTCTGTCCTTGCAGCTGCTTCCATGGCAGTCAGCTCTGCACTGGCTTGGTATTTTTCACCTGGTCTCGATTTTTGTTTTGCTCAGCATGAGATAGGCTTGACTGTAAATCTTTTGTGCTCAGGATAGATTCAAACTCAGAGCAAACAGCAGTGGTCTGGGACCTGCCACAGCACAGATGATTCAGGGAGGATGAACAGAAAAACAGAACTTTGGCACTTTGATCTAATTCCATGAAAGAGCCAGCACTGCTTGCAGTTTGGGCCAGTGATGGGGGTTTGATGCCTTTCTGTGCAGGAGCCAGGGAAAGGGCTGACTACTTGGTGCTGGCTGAAAACCATGCCCTGCCTCAGACCAAGAGGCACTCCTGGCTTGGGTACCAAATCACAGGCTTTGCTTCTGCCCAATGCAGGCAACCTCTGAAGGGTCAAGCATATTTCAGTGATCAGAACCATGGAAGTAATCATCAGCAAACACTCAACAGATGACTGGGCAGAAAAACTATAAATCAGAAGTGGGTGAGATCTTTGTCTACTTCAAAACAGTGGAATTGCTTCTGGTCAGATCACAGCTCCAGGGAGATCATGGCACTGTCTGACAGTAACTGGCCAAGTCTGTCCCGTGCTGATTTCTCTTTCATTGAAATGGCACTGGAAATTAACCCCTTGGCTTTAAATGTGCCCCACTGCAATAATCATAGAGAGAATGTGTGTTCAAGGAATGTCTGGTTGCCTTCTACACTCAAAAAGTGACTTGGAACATAATTTTATTTATTTTACCTTTTTAGTGTGGTGGGGAGTGAACAGCTCTTGCTTTTCAAAGAAAATGAAGCTGTTTCTTGAGATTTTTATATCTGGAACACTGAAGTAGTCCAAAGTCTGGTCCTGTACCAAAGATGTTTTCCCAACAAGATCTTCATTTTCATGTGCCATTTATAGTAAATGAAGACATGTTTGTAGGAGTACCGATAGATTAAGAGGTTGCTCATGCAAAAAAACTGGAGGACTTTTTTGAAACTTAAATCTGATTATGCATATATGCTATTTTTGTTCCCGTCTTTAGTTATCTGTCAAGGAACATTTGTGCAAATGAATTTTCATTATGGATTTTAAGCATGCAGGCTGGAATGCTGGCAGAAAGGTATCCCAAATACTGCTTTTATATACTGCTTTTCCCTGGTATTTTCAAGGTTAGCTGAATTCTGAGTTCTAGTTAGTCTCTGTGAAAATGCAATGTCTTGTGACCTTGTAGGACAGATCACAATGACACAGCTTCACTTTGATCTGAAGATCAAACACTGCTTTCCAAATTGGGAATATTTATAAAGTAATGGGTGAGTCTCAGGAAAAAACAAGTCTCGATCATGACTGTATTGGAAGCAGAAAGATGGCAAAATTCATAGTATGTTACCGGTGAGTTGAGTAGGATGAGTTATTGCTAATAATATCCAACTGTCTGTCTCCTGTGTTGGATTTCACATCTTATGTGGACTGGCAGATGAGGGTAGTGGTGGAATTTGTGAATTGCAGATATTTTTACCCTACTGTTAAACTTCAGTAAGAAATTAGGAGTATTTATTTAATATGTCTGTGTGCATGGGCTGCCTAACAAACGTGCATGTAGGTGTGTGTGTACACAGCCAGTTCCTGCAGCACAGGGTGGGACTGGGGCTGCAGGCTCAGCACGCCCAGGCTGTGAGGGACACGCTGTCTCTGCAGTCAGACTGACAGCCTGCACAGGGTGGGTGCTGTCACTGTGGCCTGGACACTGCAGAAGGTTCAGCAAGGCAGGGACTCTCAGTCGGAGCAGAGAGATTTAGAGCTGCTGTGAGCTGTTTGTAGCCAAGGGAAGGGCTGTAGTGTTTGCAGAGGTACAGCAAACCTCTTTTGAGCTGAGCTGGGTGAAGGCGTTGGGCAGCACGGCTTCTGCTGCACCCAGGATTGTCCCAGTGTGTGACCCCAGGCAGGGAGGAGAGCACCTGGTTTTGCTGAGGGCATATGGAGGAGAGGAAGAAGGGACAAATGCCCTCAGAAGCCTGGCCGAGCCTGGAAGCACATCAGGAACCTGGTGCTGTCACACCAACCCGCCCATCACTGGTGTCTCAGCCCCAGGAGAGCTGGCCCGGGGCACACGGGACGCAGCTGCCAGCCGTGGGGGACAGGAGCCTGTTGCCATCGCAGTTCCCCAGGCTCAGCTCCTGCATGGAACCAGCTCTCAGGGACATCCCACCCTGCCTCAGTGCCTGCCTGTGAATTCCCTCTGCCTCGGGATGAATTCTCTCCATAGCTGTTTGCCTCCAGGGCTGCAGATCTCTGCTTTATTTCCAGCCTGAACTGGCTTTGATTTGGGCTCCAGCTGTTGAAAGCATGCCAAAGAGTAGGGAGTGGGTTGCAAAGGGATCTCCAGGCCCTCCTGCATCCTGTGTCCCGGGGCAGGGATATGTGCGGGGTTCGGTGTCCACTGCAGGGCACTGACCACAGCACAGTGCCAGGCTCTGCCCTGGCGTCATGGCACTGCTGCGGCTCCTGCCTTGGTACCACCGCAGCTAGGGGTGAATAAACCCATCTGGATGAGAGCCCGGCCTCGGGGCACACAGAGGCACCGTTGCGGGGATAAGGGGACACGGGAGAACATGGCAACGACAAGGAAATTGCTTTCTGAGGATTTCCTCATCTGCTACAAGACTGGAGCTGAGAGAGGGCGGTGGAAAGGAACGGCGAGAGAGGCAAAAAGCCCCCCAAAAATCCGTGAGGCAGAGAGGGGACATCCTGTAAGGATGAGGGAAAGGCAAGGGAGAGCTGTGGCTGGAGCTGCCCGACTGCCCCGAGCCCCGGCGCTGCNAAGATTTGAATGGGGAGGGGACAGGTGGGGAGAAAAGTTAACTGCAGAAATTGGGGCTAGGAGAGATGTGATGATCTTGCACCAAGTGGATGTGCCATGTCTGCATGCAAGTAGCGCGACTGGAGAAGCTTGGAGGGATGTCTTGCAAGCGATCTGCATGATCTCCGTAGAAATGCTCACCTCTGCCTGCAAACTTTCTCCTGCTAGAAGTTGGGAGGAATAAAAAAGCACCAGAAAGTCGAAAGGGGAAGATCCCAGAGGACAAAATCACTTGAGCTAAACTGTTGCGTGCCGAGCCAGGGCTCTGGTGCTCGTCCTGACAGTGTGTCCTGGGCTGCTGTGCCGAGTGGCAGAGGGTGGCGTTGGCCAGGCTACCCGGCAGCGTCTTCCACCTTGGGGACAGGCTGAGCAGCATGCTGACCACAACTGGCCAGCAACCCCCGCGTGCCTGACCTGCCTGAGTGGCCAGGGCGGTGGTGGCCATGGCCGCGGCCATCGCCAGCTCCCTGATCCGCCAGAAGAGACAAGCCAGGGAGCGGGAGAAGTCCAACGCCTGCAAGTGTGTCAGCAGCCCCAGCAAGAGCAAGGGCAGCTGCGACAAGAACAAGTTGAATGTGTTCTCCAGGGTCAAACTATTTGGCTCCAAGAAAAGGCGAAGAAGGCGACCAGGTTGGCAAGGGTTATGTCTTTGAGGGGTTGGTTTGATGCAATGGCAGCTGGGATGTGTATCAGGTGTGGGGAGAGGGGGAACGGTATCTCAGGACTCGTACAATGGACATGCAAGTATTGCCAGCTCCGGCTCGTATGGCCTGGCTGACCTGGGTACCCCATGCCAGTCCTTTCCCCTGTCATGTTCATCTGGTTTATTTGGGTAGCACACCCTGCTGTCTGTACCTCACCTGCACACCTGGGTGCACACAGGTATCCATAAGTCAGTTGTCTGTCCCTCTGTTACACACATGCAAACACACAGGTGTATTTGTGGGGGAGATGCTAGCGGGGAAGTTCCCACACATGCATCTCTCGCAGTTGTACATTAAATAACTTCATGGTCTGGAGATCCTGTTTTGGTGTCCTGCTTCACAGAATGCCCATGCCATGCTTTATCTGCTGATTGCAGACGAGGCTTTGTGCTTTTGCTGGCACCTTCCAGAGTTGTGCTTCAGCACCCTGTGCCTTTCTAGGAATGCCATAGCTGCAGCTGCCCTGTGGACACGAGCTTCTCTGGGTCACAGGTGCAAAAGATCAGGCATGAAGACTAGGTCCCTGATCTGAGTGGATTGTTTTGTGTGTGGGAGGAGCAAAACCCTCTGGCAATGCTGCCGTGGCTTTGCTGTGCTGGAGCATTGATGCTTTTGCCAATCCACCTGTCTGCCTTGCTCGCAGTTTGCCAGCTGCTTTGGGCTGGATTATGGCTAAAGAGCCAAAGTGAGGGTTGGAATAATTTCTGGTCAGAAAAGCTGGTAGATAAGAGTTGTGTATCCATCAGGACTCTTATCAAAGTTGCTAATAAGATCTAATATGCAAAATTATGCAAACTGTTTTAAGCTTTTGCCTTCAGCCCCTGCTAAAACTAAGTACAGTAGCAGAGTTCCCCAGTGCCTTTGGTTACAAACACAAGGAGTCTTAGACACAGAGTGCTGGAAATGATACACCACATCTTCACTGTGTGTTTGAAGGAAGTGAGATGCGGAGCAAGCTGCAGGGATGCATGAACTCCTGACAAATGTAACTGTGTGAAATGACTACAATGCAGATGTCATCGGGATTCAGTGGACGTAGACCTTTGCAATTACTCCTCATGCTTTAGCCAGATATCTTAAATGGCACACTTGACAGCATATCCTGCTGTTGTATACTTTTTGGTCTAGAATGATATGAAACAATGTGAGATATATCATTTTCTAGCTGTGAATCTGAGGATGGTTATGGAAAAAAAAGAGATCTATCCAAACTATGCGTTGTTTTGATCTTTGTTCTTCTAGCTGATGAGGTAATTACCTCAGCCCTTATGGTAATATTTATTTTGCAGTTCCACACATTGCTGGATTTCAGGGTTTCCCTCTCCATTTTCCATATGTTCATTGAGTAGTTTATCTCTTTGGATGCTCTGTACTCTTTGGAGCAGCGAGGAATGGGGTTTTGTTTATTAGAGCTGCAGCAGTTCCTGTGCTAAATGTTTGCTGCTATATATATAGGCTCTCAACTGTCACTGTAGCTCTTATTAATGCTACTGTATTACTCTTCTTTTTCCTCTCCATCTAAGAACTCACACCTTTTAAAAAGACAGAATGTACTCCTTGCCAGCTCATTTTTAATCCTTAATGAGATAGAGCTGGGCTCCTGAGGCCAAGTAGCGCTGCTGGAATCCATATTCACTGGAAGTAGATTTTACTGTGCTACTCACATTGTAATCAAAAGTGGCATTTAATCATTTTGGCAATTGATTTCATAGACATAAATTTAATCTCAGCCTAAATGAAAAGTGTTGCAAAACTGGTAGCCCTGCTTTTGTCTGGGGTCTTTTTCTTACCTCAGCCTTGAGAAGAAACCTGAAGATTTGTTTTTCACATCCTGCTTGCTTGGAACGGCACATCAGGATTTCCCACATTAATCTCACTTATTTTTTTGCAGAGCCTCAGCTTAAAGGTATAGTAACAAAGCTCTACAGCAGGCAAGGATACCACTTGCAGTTGCAAGCAGATGGAACAATTGATGGAACAAAAGAGGAAGACAGTAGTTATAGTAAGTGACACGAGAATAAATGGTGTATTTGTGGATTGTGGTGTCTCGTCCCTCCCCTGCAGGTCCCCTCAGAACTGCTGTCCTGGGGTAGCTGGGTGAATGGCAGCAGCGCTAATGCCATTCTGGCAGCACAGAAGTCCTTCAGACTTACCGGGTCTGAGAGAAATACAGATAAAAATCACTTACAGAAATAATCAACTAGAGGAGGTAATGATGACACGTGACAAACAAAGCAAATGTTATCTCCATGGTAATCCAGAGAAGTTCATTGCTGTCCTTTGGATTTTATTGGGGTTTTTTTTTTCAGCAGGGAAAATTTGCTCGCCTACTCAGAGCCTGAAATAGAATAACGTTATCTTCACTCTCACACAGGGGCTCATTCAAACTGCACTGTGGTATTTCACAAACTGGGAGTTCAGCAGCATTTTTAACTTCACATTTCCCTATTATTATTATTATTTGTTACCTCTTCTAAATTGTACCTTCAACTTTCAACCAGCTTTCCCTCAGGTTTTCTGGGAAAAGCTCTGGGCATCTTTACTTCTTGTTTTTGATTGAGTTTTTTTACAACTTTGAGGATTAATAGAAAACAGGAAAAGATGACTAGAGCATTGATTTGGTGTTTGAAAGATACTTAAGGGCCTCACACAGCTGGACAAAAATATTTCAAGTCTGGCAAAATAAGGCAATGTAGGAAACAATGCCCTGCAGAAAGTGTATGAAGGTACAGGTGGCCAAGCCAAGACTGGCAGACCTCAGAGAAATGTTTATGTTCACAAATCCAGCTGCGGCCTGCTGCCTCTTACTGTGCAGCTTTACTTCTCTGTCAGCTCGTACTGCACGAGGACCATGGCAAAGATCATATCTCACTTAGGCATTGCTTAGCTGTTCATTAGGATGGATATCCTTATCCTTATGTCCTTATTTGAAACAATGCAAATGTAATAGGGAAAGAGTAGGATGCAAATTGCTCTGGATTATTTTGTGTGGACACCAGCTGATCACAGTAACAAGCAATTTATTTTGCTGTAGGTTCTTTGCCACCCCTTCTGTCACATCTGTTCACATGAGGGTCATCCCCTAGAAATGAGGTAACCCTTCCATCTTGCTGTCCCTCTGGGGACTTGCAAAGATGCTCTCTTTGCCTCTGCTGTGGATCCTGTCAGCGATCACGGTTGGGGACCGGTCACTCACCGTTCCAGGAGCCAGACTGGACTTGCTGCTGGACAGGGACAGGGGCAGTAACAGCTGCTGCTGAGAGGGACAGTCCCATTTTTGGTGCAGTGCCAGTGCCCCTGTCCTTAGAGCCAGCAGCTGGGGCAGGGTGTGTGGCTGTGCTGGCACAGGGCAGTGGGCACTGCTCCAACAGCTGGCCCCTCTGCACTTTGGCAGGGCCAGCATGTTCCCCCACAGCCCCTTCCCAAGCTCCAGCAGTCTGTGCCACAGCTTCTGCTCATCCCATGAAGTGTGAACCAGCTTCTGGGTGTGCCTCACCCTCATCATGCCTCAAAACAGAGCCTGGATGTGTCTGGCAGGGAAATGTGTCCCAGTGCTGGGAGCAGCAGTCGAGCACCCAGCACAGCCAGGAATTCCTCACTGCAGCCCATCTCAGTGGCCCGTGGCACCTCTTTCCCTGCTGTCCCATCCCAGTGGCCTGTGGCAGCTCTCTGAGCTGTCCCATGTTGGTGGCTGTAGCCCTGATTTTTCAGCCTGAGATGTTTTGATTTCTAAAACTCTGTTCTCAGGGAATTTTCTGTAAACAAAAGATGTTTTTGCTAACTCTATTTTGTTTTCATTCCTTCTTAGAGGTGGAGACAATTGGACGTCTCTCTGTGTTGGCCAATATGATTGAATGGGTGTTACTTCTAGCACCAATCGGTTTAGCTCTAGCAGTCTAGTATATAAGGGGGTCAGACTGAATAAATACCTTTTTAGCCTTCTGACAAATTCTAGAGTCGTGTGGTCTGATTTCGTGTCCTATAGTGACAGGTGGCAGCTGTGTCCCTGCTGTCCCATCACTGCCCACTCCTCAGCTGTTGCTGACAGGTCCGCAGCACTGTTTACAGTGGAACCCATACTCAGACCGTCATGCTGAAAATACCCCAACACCTGCCCTGCTTGTAAATGTGCCATTAAGAAATCACCTTGCAAAAGAGACCTGCAGGTTCTGCCTGGATGCTGAACTTTAAATCGTCCTCTCCAGCCTACACAGAGATCAGGTGCTGCTATTTGGGGCTGAACTGCAAAGGACCCGTGTCCAAGGGAATATTTTCTCCCCCATATAAACTCAAGTATTTGATAGAATGAATGAAAAATCCACTTCCCTTACTGAAAAAAATCTAAGTTTCTTTTGCCAAAAGCTGCGCAGAACTAGAGAATTTTGTTTGAGTGTAGAGAAAGTAATGAGTGTTGATTTTGAGCTGGAGGCATGTGAGGAGGGTCTTCATGTGTGTGTGTTGGTCTGCATGTACACTCGTGGCTATGAAAGGGAAAGAAAAACACAGATTTTATGATGCCCTGCATTTATT